>CAMTDV010000007.1:63955057-64134814 GCA_947069175.1 Scalesia atractyloides | reverse complement strand
GTCGGCTCTGATTTATGAATTCCGTCTGAGCGGATCAATTAACAGTTTTGATCAATTAGTTGTGAAATTAAGTTACTATACAAGAGATATCAGGGGGTTTAGATGATTGTACCGATTTACAGTGTGATTTTGGAAATTTCCAGAGATTTTCCGGCGAGTGCAGATTATCCGGCAACATCGTCTGGGACCGATTCTGATTGAAGGATTGAAGTTAGTATAAGTCTAACAATGGATTGAAAATGAAAGAGTCGTGAATTTACCGATTTTGTGTAAGTTTCGGTTTTCTGGTGAAAGTCCGGCGATAGTAGATAGTGATTCCGACGAACAGAAATTAGAGTGAAAACTAAAATTGAGGGTTCTGCGAGTGTTTCCGAGTTATGAGGCGATGATATTATCAGTGTAAATTGGAAGTAATATGATTTCGGTTTTCAATCTCGAAAATCATATGAATCGAGTTCATTGAAGACCGAATTGATTAAGAACGTGGGCTGTAGTTGACATTGAATCATCGGTTACACTCAGAACTCGCGACCACACCAAAGGTTTTCTGGTTAATTGAAAGCCGTTGAGCGGTTTCAGTTCTTGGCGCAAACAGATGAATTCACGGGTGCAACTTAAGTTTTATTTGATTCGTTGATTACACAAACGAGTCAAGTGGCGGAGTGGTTAAGTGTTTGTTTGATAAACTAGCTGACCCGGGTTCGAAACCCGGCAGCTTGATATTATTTTTTTTGCACTTATTTTTACTTTTTAATAATTATAATTTTGAAATTCTAATATGTTTATTAAATATGTATTGCTTAAAATTAATACTAATCATAAATACGCAACGAAATTTTATAACTGATTATTCGATTAATAAACGAAGCGGGTTTTGAAACCCGTTTTTCGGCGGATGTTACAGTATCCCCTACTTTTAGAAATTTCGTCCCGAAATTTAAGTAGTAGTGGTAACAGGAAAAAGATGCGGGTATTTTTCGCGCATTGAGTCTTCACGTTCCCAAGTAAACTCAGGTCCTCGTTTCGACTCCCAGCATACCCTAACAATTGGAATACGACTCCGTCTTAAACGTTTTTCTCCGAAGTCCATGATCTCTACTGGTCTTTCAATGAAGTGCATAGATTCATCGATCTGAATATCTTCTAGGGGAATATGGAGGTTTTCATCGGCGAGGCACTTCTTTAAGTTTGATACGTGGAATGTGGGGTGAATTCTGTTGAGTTCTTCTGGTAGGTCAAGCTTGTATGCTACAGGTCCTACTCTTTCGAGTATCTTGAAAGGTCCTACGTAGCGTGGTGCTAGCTTGCCCTTCTGGCCAAAACGAACTACTCCCTTCCACGGTGATACTTTTAAAAGTACTTGATCACCAATGTTAAACTCCAAGGGCTTTCGTCGTTTGTCTGCATAACTCTTTTGACGACTTTGTGCCGCTAGAAGATTGTTTCAAATTTGCTGGATCTTATCTGTTGTTTCTTGAATCAGTTCTGGACCGGTGATTTGAGCTTCCCCAATTTCGTGCCAACATACTGGAGATCGGCACTTACGACCATATAACGCTTCGAAAGGAGCCATGCCGATACTTGAGTGGTAACTATTGTTGTACGAAAATTCAACTAATGGTAGATGAGCGTCCCAATTCCCTTTGAAGTCTATGACACATGCTCGAAGCATATCTTCAAGAGTTTGGATGGTGCGTTTAGATTGTCCATTAGTTTGAGGATGAAAAGCGGTACTGAGGTCTAATCGTGTACCCAAAGCGGCCTTTACGGCTTCGTGAAGTGAAACAACCATAACGGTCTGAAATGATGCTTAAAGGTACACCATGACGGCTTACGATCTCGCTGATGTAGATACGAGCTAACTTGTCGTTCTTGAAGTCCTCGCGAATCGGAATGAAGTGAGCTGATTTTGTAAGACGATCAATGATTACCCATATGGTGTCATACCCACTGAAGGTGCGAGGTAACCCGGTAATGAAGTCCATGGTTATGTTTTCCCACTTCCATACAGGTATTTCAGGTTGGGTTAGAAGTCCTGAAGGTCTTTGATGTTCAGCTTTTACTTTGGAACAGGTAAGGCACTTGGAAACAAAAACAGCAATATCCTTTTTCATGCCAGGCCACCAGTAGGTGTATCGAAGGTCCTGATACATCTTGTCGGCTCCTGGGTGTACAGAGTACCGTGTTTTGTGTGCCTCAATCATAAGGAAATCACGAAGGTTATTGTGATCGGGAATTCATATGCGATCTAGATAGTACAGAATACCGTCGGATTTGGTTTCGATCTTAAGTTCAGCTCCACAAGATAGCTCATTGCGTACGTCGTTTTCTGTTACTGAAACATGTTGAGCTTCTCGGATTCGATCTTTGATGTCGGTTATGATTTGTGAACATAGAAGACGAATGGAGTTCGCATAACCTTTTCGACTGAGCGCATCGGCCACCACGTTTGCCTTGCCAGGATGATACCGAATTTCACAGTCGTAGTCGTTAAGAAGTTCGACCCATCTTCGTTGCCTCATATTCAACTCCTTTTGGTTGAAGATATGTTGGAGACTCTTGTGGTCAGTGTATATTTCACACTTGGTACCGTAGAGATAATGTCTCCATATCTTGAGAGCGAACACAACGGCTCCAAGTTCTAGGTCGTGGGTGGTGTAGTTCTTCTCGTGAATTTTGAGTTGTCTAGAAGCATAAGCTATCACTTTTCCTCTTTCCATCAGAACACAGCCTAGTCCCTGCCCTGACGCATCGCAATAAACCACGAAGTCATCACAACCTTCAGGAAGTGTGAGGATAGGTGCGTCACAGAGTTTTTGCTTTAGAGTTTGGAAGGCTTCTTCTTGTTTGGGTCCCCATATGAAGGGCTTTCCTTTATGAGTCAAAGCCGTGAGTGGTACAGCAATACGGGAGAAATTTGCAATGAAATCGGCGATAGTAACCAGCCAAACCAAGAAATGATCTTACTTCGGTAGGGGTTCGTGGCGCTTGCCATTCCCGTACTGCCTTGATTTTTGAGGGATCAACATGAATTCCCTTGTCATTGACGACGTGTCCAAGGAATTTTACTTCCCTTAACCAGAATTCACATTTCGAAAACTTAGCGTACAACTTTTCTGTCCTTAAGAGTGTAAGGATGAGTCGAAGGTGTCGTTCATGATCAGACTTAGACTTTGAGTAGATGAGGATGTCGTCGATGAAGACTATGACAAAACGGTCGAGATAGGGTTTGCAGACTCTGTTCATTAGATCCATGAAGACAGCTGGGGCGTTGGTTAAACCAAATGGCATGATCATGAATTCGTAATGACCATAACGAGTTTGAAAGGCGGTCTTTGGGACGTCTTCTTCATGTACTCTGAGTTGATGATAACCAGAACGTAGGTCGATTTTTGAAAAACAGGTGGCGCCTTGAAGTTGGTCTAGAAGATCATCGATGCGAGGTAATGGGTAGCGGTTCTTGACCGTTAACTTGTTGAGTTCTCTGTAGTCGATACACATGCGAAACGTTCCATCTTTCTTCTTCACAAAAAGGACTGGTGCACCCCAAGGCGATGAGCTAGGACGTATGAATCCTTTGTCAGTCAGCTCTTGCAGTTGACTGGCCAGCTCTTGCATTTTGGATGGGGCTAACCTATAAGGAGATTTTGCAACTGGTGTAGCTCCAGGTATAAGATCAATGCAGAATTCGACTTCTCTCACGGGAGGAAGTCCTGAAATGTCGTCAGGAAAAACTTGCGGAAAATCTTTTACTACTGGGATGTCTTCGAGTTTCTTCTCCTTGGTTCCCTTTTTGACGACGTGAGTTAGGAATGCGACATAATTCTTGCGGAGATATTTTCGGGCTTGAAGACAGAACATTAATTTGAGTCCTTTCGAAGGGGTTTCTCCAAAGATTCGTAGAGTCTGACCGTTTGTAAGAGGAATGCGAATGAACTTTTCGCGGCGTACAACTTCAGCATGATGTTGGCTGAGCCAGTCCATACCAATTATAATGTCAAAACTTCCCAACTTCATAGGAATGAGGTCAACTGGAAAATCATGATCGTTTAGGGTGAGAGTACAATTGCGTATAATAGAGTTTAATGAGACCGGTTTTTCGTCAGCAACTTCTACCGTTATGGATTCCATGAGTTTATCACGAGTTTGGTTGAGGATTGGTTCAAATTCTAAGGACACAAAACTCTTATCCGCGCCAGTATCAAATAACATGGATGCATAACTACCATTGATGAGAAACGTACCGTTAACCACGTTGTTGTCAGCCCTAGCTTGATTGGCGTTGATGTTGAAAGCTCTTCCCCTAGCAGGTGGAGGAGCTTGGTTAGCCTGGTTTACTGGATTTGCTTGAGCTTGGGCATGGATGATGTTCACCAAGCGTGGACAGGTGTTCCTGAAGTGGTTCGGGCCTCCAGAGTTGTAACAAGCCCGCATAGGTTGCATCATGGGATAGTTGGGTTGGTAGTAGGATTGGGCTACATATTGGGCAGGCGGTAGGAGTAAAGGTTGTTGGGCTTGACCCACTATCTGATGGTGGGTTTGGGTTGGGTTGATTGCGGTTCATTCGCTGAAGTGCGCGACAGGTTTGGGTGGTGTGACCCGCACGGCCACAGCTGGTGCAATGTTGGCAGGGATGTTCAGGGAGGTGATGGTATTGACAACGGTTGCATTTTGGGTATGGGCCGGAGTATGGCTTTTTATAGGGTGCAGTTGAGGGGGCAACTTGGGTGATGGGTGCAGCAGTGATAGGGAGGTTTGTTTGTGTGACTGCAAAGTTTCTGCTGTATCGTTTCCTCTTACTAGCAAACTTTGAGGAGGAGGTGGAATGGTTTGAAGTTTGGGCCTCAATGGGGGCTTTCTTTTTCTCATCCTTAAATTTGCCGTTTCGGATGCGATTCTCGGTAAGCTCGGTAGCTAGTTCCATAGCAGCTTCAAGTGTTGCAGGCGAAGTGCTTAGAACTAAGTCTTGAATTTTCGAGGGGAGGCCTCGAATATAGTGTTCGACTAAGCGGTATACTGGAGTGAACAAGTTGGGGATCATTTGGTTCAACTCTAGAAACCTTTTGTTGTAGGAAGTATGATCTCCTTCCTTTTTCTTTAACGAGTGGAATTCATCCTCTAACTTTTTGATCTCGCTTCTTGGACAGAAGCGCCTCGTCATGATTTCCCTTAACTCCTCCCATGTTAAGGCCATTGCATTTTAGATTCCTCTCTTACCTTTTTCTGTATTCCACCAGGTAAGAGCTACTCCAAACAGTCTCCCGGTTGCGTAACGTACCTTGCGATCCTCGGGACAATCGCAATTGAGGAAGGTGTTTTCCATTTCCTCAAACCAGTGGAGGAGAGCAGTGACACCTTCGGTCCCTTCATATTTCGGGGGATCGCAAGACTTGAAGTGTTTGTAAGAGCACTTTTTGGAGGGAGGGTTGTCGACGTTCTGGTCTTCTTGATTGGGAGGGTTGATGGGATTTGCGGCGAGAGCTTGCTGGACTTGAATTACGATGTCAGGAAGCACCGCGGCCATTTGTTTTGCAATTTGGGTGGCCAAGCATTCGTTTGACCTTCCTGACCTTCTACCTCCACGTAGCTGCCTAGCCGACATCTACAGGAACATACATAGGAAGATTGTGAGTTTAAGAAGTTTGTAGGTGTCATGTGTCGTTAAAAGTAATAAAATAACATAATCATCAATAATGCAACTACATCCATAGGATGTCTTGGGTTTGCTCATGTTTGGGCCTCCAATGTCCCCCATACCATCGCATGTATAGTCATGTGGGCCCCCATGACTATTGGCTTAGTAGGATTCACATTGGTGTTGGCGGTTTAACTCTCGCATCACCCGAATGAAAACCATGAAATATGATTGCGAGATGTATGGTAGGAGGGTGTCCAGGTATAGACACAATGACAACTCAAAGTGGGGTTAGCTCACACGACGTTTGGTATAGCATGCTTTGGCCTAATAGGTCCTTCGTACTCTCATCGTTAGTCCCCAGGTAGGCAAACTGGTCCTTTATTTTGGATTTATACGAATGCCAAGCCTAGACAGGACGTTCCGACTACCGGTACTTGTACCCTTCCAGTTACTACATGTCCGTCATGAGAACTCACTTTGATGTGATTTGAAAATACAAAAAAAAAGTCGTTGCAAAAATCATAAGAATTGTGTGGTGTGTGCTCTCATGGATATGATATGTTATGAGGATATGATTCATGATGAGCATTGTGTAATAATATGTACTTATGAACATGCTTGCATAACATTGAATGTAACAATAAACATAAAGCATATAAACATCATGAGTTTTGTATGTAACACAATAAAAAATTTAAAAATTCTAATCAACTATAGTATAGGCTCTAAGGGTCTAATATCCTATCCTATATCCCTATAGTCATGGCTCTGATACCAATCTGTCACACCCCGACCCGCAGCGGAATAAGAGTCGGGGCATAATTGGGTTATCACCAAAGCTCATGATGTTTAATAAAATGTTTCATATTTATTAAATTCAAATTACAACTTCAATATTCAAAACAAGTTCATACAATTACAAGGAAAAAGAAACTAAGTAAAACATTCCAAAGCCTAAACTGATTTATTCTTCTAGGCCGTCCTATATGTTTCTTGCTTCAACTGGATCACCTGTATCATGTGTAAAAATGAGGAATTTTGGATCAACAAAAGTTGGCGAGTGAACCTTGTTAAAAACATTTGTTATTGATTTCTTGTTGTATTTAATATGGAAAAATTGTGCAATAATCATATGTGAGCAAACGTAAATGAATAAACAATCACAAACCACCTTGCTTGAGTATATGACATGAATGATAATGTATTGTGAGATCAAGGCTCAATCAAACGGAGCCGATCGTATGTTGGCAACGTCACGTTCCGCTCATAGGTAATGGGGAACATGCGAGCCTATGATGATGTATCTGAGATCAAGGCTCAATCAAACGGAGCCGATCGTATGTTGGCAACGCCACGTTCCGCTCATAGGTAATGGGGAACAGACGAGCCTATGATGATGTATGTACTGAAAATGATAAATTTAATCTAAACATTAACCACACAAACAATTGATACATTTTGGATACACATTTGATCATGGATATGACGGATGCACAAGTGTTTTAATGTAATTAATAATAAGCGACACATGATGCACCCCAAAATGTGACTAAAACGGGGAATTGGTAGAGATTCACTCACATTGGGTGCGTTCTTTTGATGTTGATGGATGCGCACGAGTTTTGGAAATTTGATCGACGAGGAAAACTAACCTAAAAATAATCACGAAATAGTTTGGTAAATAAATGGATCTTAGGTTTATTTTTGTGAGTTTAAGGACTTTTTCTAACTTTAAAAATATTTTTTAAGTATTTTTAATTGATTTTTAAATTAGATAAATAAATAAAAAGAATAAAAATTTTTGACTTTTTGACCGTTGACCGGTCCGTTGACCGTTGACCAGGCCGTTGACCGGTCGGACTGTGAATAATGTGTGCGCTGAGTAAGGTTCGAACCCGGGACCTCTCGTACGCGTGCACGCCGCTCTACCAACTGAGCTACGTGTCTAACCCGAAATATTCTATTTTTTAATTATATATATATATATACTAATTAAATGTTAATTTATTTGGTTTATATTAAAAGGATTTAAAATGATCGAACCGGTTGCAGGGACTTGGATCGAACTCGGGTCCTTCGGTTTGTAAGCGCACAGCCCAACCAGTTGGGCTGTGTGTCTTATCTGTTTAACTTACAGTTTATATTAATCTTAAAAACATACTGGGACCTACTCTGATTCAGTTTTAAAAAAAAAAATGGTTTTAATTCAGAAAGTCGTGTGGTTTGTAAGGTTCGAACTCGTGACGTGCGCTGTGTGTTTGCACACAGTCCACCGCTGGACTGTGTGTCTAACCCGATTTAATATCTTGTTTTAATTAAACTTATACATAATGTTCGACTTCATCTTCTTCGTTCAAAGACACAGACAAACGATATCCTACTGTTCTGGTTTAATTCGATTAACGAAACTTATAGTTGGTTGGAAAGTATTAGATAATGAGATTAAAGAACAGAATTGTACCAAACAGGATGTTTTTCTCAGAACTCCGGCAAGGGTCGTCGACTCTGATTTATGAATTCCGTCTGAGCGGATCAATTAACAGTTTTGATCAATTAGTTGTGAAATTAAGTTACTATACAAGAGATATCAGGGGGTTTAGATGATTGTACCGATTTACAGTGTGATTTCGGAAATTTCCAGAGATTTTTCGGCGAGTGCAGATTATCCGGTAACGTCGTCTGGGACCGATTCTGATTGAAGGATTGAAGTTAGTATAAGTCTAACAATGGATTGAAAACGAAAGAGTCGAGAATTTACCGATTTTGTGTAAGTTTCGGTTTTCGGTGAAAGTCCGGCGATAGCAGATAGTGATTCCGACGAATAGAAATTAGAGTGTAAACTAAAATTGAGGGTTCTGCGAGTGTTTCCGAGTTATGAGGCGATGATATTATCAGTGTAAATTGGAAGTAATATGATTTCGGTTTTCAATCTCGAAAATCATATGAATCAAGTTCATTGAAGACCGAATTGATTAAGAACGTGGGCTGTAGTTGACATTGAATCATCGGTTACACTCAGAACTCGCGACCACACCAAAGGTTTTCTGGTTAATTGAAAGCCGTTGAGCGGTTTCAGTTCTTGGCGCAAACAGATGAATTCACGGGTGCAACTTAAGTTTTATTTGATTCATTGATTACACAAACGAGTGTAGTGGCGGAGTGGTTAAGTGTTTGTTTGATAAACTAGCTGACCCGGGTTCGAAACCCGGCAGCTTGATATTATTTTTTTTGCACTTATTTTTACTTTTTAATAATTATAAATTTTAAATTCTAATATGTTTATTAAATATGTATTGCTTAAAATTAATATTAATCATAAATACGCAACAAAATTTTATAACTGATTATTCGATTAATAAACGAAGCGGGTTTTGAAACCCGTTTTTCGGCGGATGTTACAATCTAGATGGAGGTGGTGGTGTGTGGCGGATTTGGATAGTTCTGTTGTTGCAAACAGTTTATAGAGAGAAAGTTTTGAGAGAGAGAGAGATAGAGGGGCATGAATATTTAGTGCACAAATAGTCCTTAGGCGGTAAAAAGACGAATTTGTCCTCATGTGCAATGCATATGATTGGATTTCACTAGAAATTTTAACTAGGTTAGGGAATGAGTTTGTCAAATAAAGGACCGTGACTGTAATTATTGAAGTAAAAGAGCATCTATTGCAATCTAATACAAACATAAAGGACGAAAAGTGTAATATACCCTGCAAAAAATATCATCAACAGACGCAACTTGTAATTTCATGGTTTGAACAATCGCCTACTTTTGATTCCTAGTTCAAGCGCACACTTTTGATTCATATCTAGAGCACACAATTTTACTTCCAATTCCATACCATAACTCTGTCTGATTTTACTCATATTTTCGACTTGCATGTTGTTTATTTGTAATCCGCTGTTAACATAAGGTTAAACCTAATAGAAACGTTGACCGGAGATTGGGATGGAGCAGATGGCAACTAGCTGACTTCTTCCTGTCCACAAAACCTTGTATTTGTAAGGGTTTGAACCCATGTAACATTCTTAGGAATAAACACCATACCAATAGACCACACTTACATATTTAAATCATAAATTATTTAGGAGCATAAATTATTGTACATATGGGGGACCAGGATATTGAAAATGATTAGATTGCTGCATACTTAAAATCCGATATGGAAAATAGAACTCAGTTTATGATTTATATGATTTTTAATAAATTCCCATATATCATTGATGTTTCTTATTCATCCTATGAAACAACGAAGCTTTTACTTTAAAACTAAGATTCTTTAATTTAAAAAAAAGGTCACTTTGAAATAGATTAACTTACAATTTTTTATGGTTTCCAAAGTTTTGTGTATTTCTTTTTTTTCTAACACAAAATTTTCTTTTAGTTCTTGTCGTCCGTGAAACTTGAACTTAAAACCTCTTCTCCCAAAAGTGTTCAAAAGTTTTGTGTTTGTCAATGGACCACTATACATATCATTAAAATGTTCATGAATGTTCACGACCATAAAAACATATAAAAACATCTTTTACGTTCTTCGATGTTCTGATTTCTGATAGATTTACGTTGGTGGTAAAATTAACAAATAAATTTAAATCACTCGCTAGTTTTAGGATTAAATCTAAACAGTCCATAATTTGACGTGAGATATTTCTCCGTGGCTAGCGTCACTATTAGTGGTGCATTTCTAGCAATAGCTATTATACAAGTTTGATTTTGAATTCACGTGTGTTTCAAAGTTGACCCACATGTCTCCTATTCACCAATTGGGTAAACATATTTTACTCACTTGGCAACAACAGAACCATACGAAACTGAGCTTCTTATCACGTTGAAAACAATAGCGTCCACCCAATCAACTAGTATTAGTGACGGCTTCTTCACGGAACAAAACTGTCACCATGTTGTGACTGATTTGAAGATGGGATGTGTCAGTCGTCGCTAGCTTGCATGTGATGAGATACTTTAAGACATTTATTGTGATGACAAATCCGTCAAATATGATATGTTTATCTACATAATTTGTGATATCATTGGGTAACAGAAGTGGAGAAGCACGTTGATTAAAAGTTGGTTAGATTGATAATAAATATTCCAACTATAGGTTTCGACTCCATCTTGTGCATAAGTTAGAATAATTAAATAGTTAGGTTAACGTTGTTTTTATGAAAGTTGTATTTATAAAATGCATGGAAATGTTCTTTTTGCAATTGTTATGCTTCTGATATTTATATAAATAATCAGTAACACCGTAAATTTGAAAGACTCAATATCATGTTTTAATGCGAAAAAACATGACTCATCTTAGGGTTTTTTCATATGCTTTTATCATCTTGCACTTCATTAGCTTTGCTATGTTAATCTCCCAAGTGAGGAGATTTATTTATAATCCATATTAAGGAGATTTATTTATAATCCATATTACCCATTTAATCCATTTATGTCAATTCCATTATTTATTTCAAATTTAGGGTGTTACAAATGTCTATATACATTAAATCCCGAATCTTCAACTTTAATCCATCTTCTAGCCAACACATGAGATTTACCTAAGGCAATACAATACCGCAAATTAGTATTAATAAGACACATGATTGTATATGGATAAGACATATCAGACCCCACTTAGAAGTTAACACAAACTTGAAGATATACCATGCTTGGCGTGGGTTATGCCAACCTTAGTGTAGCCTATGCGGGCTCTACGAAAGAGTAAAATTAGCCTATGTAGGCCATCAATCCAGCGTGGCTTATGCTGAAGTCAATCAAGTGTGAACCATGCTGGAGTCAAAGTAAGCAACTCTCCAACTCAAGATCCAGTTTTTGGTTTTAACGTTTCTTTCCGATCTAGAACTTCTTGCATTTGTTTCTAAGTCAAAGTAAGCAACTCTCCTACTCAAGATCCAGTTTTTGGTTTTGACGTTTCTTTCCGATCGGAGGTTCTTGTATTTGTTTCTAATTTTCGTAATCCAAACAATGGGGTTAAATACATGATTCTAACTACATTTAAGTTTCAATTCTATCCCAAACAAATCATAAATTAAAGCCTTAGGATTCACACAACCCATTATAGTTTCAAAACAGGTCAAAAGTAATAATTTCCTTTTCATGACATTATTTGTTCTAACCCTTTATATGCTTACCTTGTATACTCCTCAATTTCAAATGATGCAAGGTCACAACTTATATAATCCACGTTATTAACTACACCTGCAAATTTATAACTATAAAATCACGTCACGTTCATAGTAGTGAAATTTACACATGTTATACATTCTTTTAAATGTATAACCCACGGAAAATATTTGTTGCTATATACCTATTTACCGACAACTAGATCTCCGAAGTGAGTTTTGTCGTTGATCTCCCGTTGTTTGAGGATGTGATTTTGAATTTGATTACCGCTCAGACTTTTATGTCCTTCGTGTAGGACATGTGTCACAAAAAATATATAAATAAATATAAAAATTGTAAAGATACTCTCTTTACATAATTTCGGGAAATTGTAGTACCCGTACCGTATACAAATCCATACAAAATTAAATATAAAATACAACATATTTAAATAAATTGATTCAAATCGATATCTTAAAAGATAAAGACTTCAACTTGATCTTTAGTAATGTATTCTTGTAGTCTTCTTAGCAAGATCTTCAAAAAATGGAGTAATCAACTTTGTGTTGGAACAAGGTCTTCTTGTAATATCCCTTGCTACAAGAAAGAACAAACGATGTTGACGGTTGTGGCTGAGGCACGTGTTCAACACGCTTCCCTTAAAACAGAATTTGCGTCTCTACTAAAGATGACGCGTCTGTCTCCCAGGGTACAACAGCTGGAGCAGTATGTACTGCCGGAAATGGCCACGCGCCCGACACCGGATAAAATTATAGTGTTTAATGATACGAAAGTGATGGAATTGAGAAGATAAAACTTATCTCTCTATAGTTCTCAACATATGGATGTTCAAGTCTTCACAACTTCTCCAAGAATTCTACATCCATGTTATCTTTCTCTTGTAGTTTTCTTATAAAACTAATGAAGCACATAGCCTACCATTTTTACAAGAGTTATGAGTAGTGAAAAGTTTCACTTAATTAGTGATTTAATTATAGATATAAAAATTCTAATAAAAACTAATAAAGTGACATAAAAACTTTACTCAAGAGTTTGTCACTATGAAAAGTCCCATTAATTATTACTAAATTGATTTCCATTCATATAATTATAATTTTCCAACAATCCTCCACATGAATGGAAATCGTTCAAAACACATACAATTTCCAATGGAACCTCGATAGTTGAGTATTGCCGGATAAGTAGGTGTTCTCTTTGAACTTTCCGTTGTGAAGCATACTTAGTCTCCTAGCGGTTTGTAGACGCGATGTCCTTGAACAAATCTCCATTTGTGTAGACGGCAATACACTTCACACAATACTCCCTTAGCCGGGTCATCCGCTCATAGTTGTGTCCAATAATGATCGTGGAACACTTTCCTTGTTCTGCGAGAGCTCTAGGAATTGTGCCCAAATTCTATTTGAAGCCACCCCACTTCTCTCTAACATAGGTGATTCTCCTTAAATCATTAAAAGCATCATGGTTACCATGATTACGCAAAATCATTTACCATATAATATGCTTAGCCTCACAATTTGTCACTGAATTCTATAGGAATGAACTAGGATGTATTTAAACACCCTTTTATCATTTAGGGGGTATATATAACCATATATACTAGCTTATGCATTTCAGCTATGCCCCCACAGTGACCACCCATAGGCATATGAATTCATTGTCCTATTAAACTTAGATCTTTGGATCTCCAGTCAACTAAGTTAGGTTTCCTTCACACACCCTTATTCCATGGGCTTTAGTCTCATTCCACAACTTGATCTCTAATAATTCCTCAGGCTGTTGGATCGATAACATTATCTTTGTCATTGACAAGTCACTGAAGATAACTTTGCAGTTGAGATCAATTGTCATGATGTGTTCGTAACTCGAAAGTTAACATTGCCTATTGTCAATTTCTAAGACTATAACCTCAATGGCCACCTGAATCTGGTTATAATATTTGTCTTAGAATGATACATTTATAATTTAAGGCAAACACATCTCCATTATGCACTATGACCTTTGTGTTTTCCACTTAGTCGTCTATTTGCAATGTTAGGCTGGATTACAAAATCCTTATTGCCAACATATTATGGTACAAATGCAAGACACCCACACATTTAAGTGTTATTGGATAACATCCAGATGGAGTAACGAAAACCATTTCTACATACCCTTATAGGGTTGTTCTTTTTTTTAAATGGATCTCCCCCACATTTCTTTCCATTTGATCAACATTTCCGTAACTTCACTTATGACGACCTTTATACACATATGATTGAAGAAGATCAACCTCATTATATCAGTGAATTTAATCATATTGCATTATCTTACATAAGCTGACCAAAGTAACACATGCCATTGTCATAAGTTTGTCACCAACTTAGAATGATTCTTATTCACCATATAGAATTAGCCTAGACAATGAGTTCTCCTCATTAGCTTTTCGAGAAAACTCTACCAAAGTTACATCTATTTTCCTTATAATGAATGAAAATTCTCTCTCAACTTTGTCTATACACAAATTCTTTTATTTGAATGTTTAAAGTTAATTAGTCTTCGTCAAGATCCATAATTAACCAAGTACTAGTCTAGCATGCTTTAGACTACATTACTTTAGCATGTGAACAGAAGATGCATCATTCTGATTCTTCACAGCCCCAAGGTTATCATAATATCACTTTGCAACATTCATCCCTTGTTAAGACAAAATAATGAGACTTATTCATAATCCTAAAACATCAATATTTAGGAAGGTCTCACAAATTCTTGTATATAGCACATAGTTGAATTTTATCATTCAATTAAGGAACATAACTTGTTTACCTTTGATCTCCAACGCTTTACTATTGACTCATAAGTACTTAAACATAAGTCTTAATCCAAGTTACTTGGTGAACACACTCATCGCCAACAAGATGAATGTTCCTCGTTTACAGGCACTATTATGTGGAAGATAGAGTCAACTAGATCCACACTCAACAACATGGCATTCATAATTTTGCCATTAGTGATTTGCACACATCTAATGTTATTCATTAGGAGATATGTATATTTAGGATGCTCTCCCAAACGAAGGTAAAATTTCCATATTTAAATGGTAGACGCATCTATGTATAAATCTCGCAAGATTTATTAAAGGTATATAATAACATATAGCACTTCTACTTTCAGATGTTAGAATTCAAACTAGTGAATTTTTCAATGACTTCTAACGAAGTATTTCAACATGAATCTCGTTTGTGTATTTCATCTCAATACACTCTACATTCTTTCATTAATCTCACATGATGTGGTTATACATTTGATGTTTCATCTTTGACTTTTAGTCAATGCAACACTCTCAAGTTGTTTATGTCCAAATATTTTCATGTACTATCCGTTTAAAGCCATATTCTTTTAAACAACGTATAGTTGACGTTATAATTACTTTTCACAAAAATAATTGATACGTCACAACATTAGTGATTTATTTCTTAGTAAAAAATTGCATGTGAATCCGAAGATATTAAATCCTGGATCTTCAACTTTAATCCATCTTCTAGCCAACACATGAGATTTACCTAAGGCAATACGATTCCGCAAATTAGTATTAATAACACATATGATTGTATATGGATAAGACATATTAGACCCCACTTAAAAGTTAGCACAAACATGAAGACATACCATGCTTGGCGTGGGTTATGCCAACCTCAGTGTAGCCTATGCGGGCTCTGCAAAGACCAAAATTAACCTATTTAGGCCATTAATCCAGCGTGGCTTATGCTGAAGTCAATCAAGTGTGAGCCAAGCTGGAGTCAAAGTAAGCAACTCTCCAACTTAAGATCCAATTTTTGGTTTTAACGTTCTTTCCGATCTGGAACTTCTTGTATTTGTTTCTATGTCAAAGTAAACAACTCTCCATCTCAAGATTCAGTTTTTGTTTTAACGTTTCTTTCCGATCCGGAGCTTCTTGTATTTGTTTCTAACCATCGTAATCCAAACAATGGGGTTAAATACATGATTCTAACTACATTTAAGTTTCATTTCTATCCCAAACAAATCACAAATTAAAGCCTTAGGATTCACACCACCCATTATAGTTTCAAAACATGTCAAAAATAATAATTTCCTTTTCATGTGATTATTTGTGTAGGGAAAGCGTTCACAATACAAATCTAAAATAATAATTTTATTAATGAAATTATGAATACATGATATATACAAAATTGAAATAACAGAATGTAAATACATAAGTAAACTAAACTGAGAAACATATTACAAAGAAACAAAGAAATACAACCGAAGGTGACTGAGGCATGTGTAGATCACGCTTCTCTTAAAATAGATTTCAGGCCACCTAGGTGAACCCATCTGTTTCTCAGGGTACAACAGGCTAAGCAGATTGTACTGCCGGGATTAGCCTAGCACCTAAAAATATACCTGAAACAAGAGTGTGTAGAGTATCAAAATTTGGGAATTTGTTGGAGGTGTGTGATATATAAGAACCATGCGATTTTCAGTCTACCCTGTTTCCTGAACAAGACACTAGGCTTTGTAGAATCCGTTTAGAATCCCACAAGTCACAATTGAATACAGTATTCAATAAAAAATTAAGTCTCAATTGAATTCTGAGAACTTAATTCACCTGACCGGTAGAAATGTAAATAGTCACCAGACCACTGACTCAAATCATATCTAAAAAATGGTAAAGACGGCTTCAAGCGGCGATGCGAGCGTGTGAAGGACGCCATCAAAGCGCCACATTGCGCCCTCGTCCCGGTCCCGTCCCCGTGCCCAGGAGCGTGTCGGGTGCTTCGCACCCTCTTGGCTGCCACTGGGTGTGACTTGTCACATAGAAATACATTTGTGTAGAGAATTATAGATATAAATCAACAAAAGATTTATCTCTCCACCAATGTGGGACAAACACAACTTCCCACACTTTAAAGTTCCAACACACAATTAAAGCTTATGATCTCTCATTCATTTGCTTTAATCACTAAATTATTTATCATAATTTCCAACAATTTGTTCTAATCCTTTATATGCTTACCTTGTCTACTCAATTTCAAATGATGCAAGGTCACAACTCATATAATCCACGTTATTAACTACACCTGCAAATTTATAACTATAAAATCACGTCAAGTTCATTTTAGTGAAATATACACATATTATACATTCTTTTAAATGTATAACCCTCGGAAAATATTTGTTGCTATTTACCTATTTACCGACAACAAGATCTCCGAAGTGAGTTTTGTCGTTGATCTCCTGTTGTTAGAGGATGTGATTTTGAATTTGCTTACCGCTCAGACTTTTATGTCCTACGTTGGTCGTATGGTTCATTACAGATGGCATATTTATCGGTAGTTCGTCAATAGGAATTTCTATATAAGCCACCCCCTCGGTGGTTCGTCGATTATTTCAATTCAAGCCTAAAAATTACAACCTCCATCCACTTCAAACACAGCAGACCATTGTTTGGGTATGGTTTATATATGTAACTATATTATATAAATAAGGTTATATAATCAATTTACGTAAATGATTTACCATAGGGGTTAAAGGTGATAATTCAGTTCATCATGAAAGGAACAAGAAATGGTTAATTATTACCAAGATTTGATAGTTTTGGTCAATTTCCACTCGGCAGTCAAATGATGTTTAATATAACTATTTTAAATAAAGTGTTGGATTGAGCGTCTTTAGTGGTAGAATAGTAGGCCTTGCGTTAATAGGATTTTGGCACAATGAGTTTCAAATATTGTTTAAAGATAACATAATAGTTTGAATAGTTAAGAATGTCTATAAGGGCAAGGTTTTGCCAAGGTTTCGATAAAGAAAAACGTATCACACAAGGTAAAGTGGCAAATGTATTTATGTGACAAGTTTTCATGAATTGTAGGTTATGCGATGTGTTATTAATTGTATGTAAGTGCGGAAGTAATGGAAATTTATAATAGATTATATTTTTGTAAAGCTAAATTTTTGTTTCTGCTAGAGTAAAGTATCAAAAGGTCTCTTAAACTATAGATTCACTAGCGTAAGCTAACAATTTTAGTTTGTGTTTCAGGGTGCTCTTAACAAGCATTGACAAGGCATCTCTACAAGCTATTTAACAAGACACTTAATAGGGCATTATAGGATGTTTTAGAATTTCAATATCTTGCAGTATTTGAATTTGTAATGGATTTATGAGCATACCTTTAAAGTCTACTATGTATGATCTACATACCCAATTAGTCGTGAGCCACGTTTAGTGACGCAGAACAAGAAAACAGGGCAATAGCAGCAACAGATGTCGTTGTTAAAAAGGCTGATCTACGCCACTATAGGTAATAGCGGCAACACATCGCCGCTAAAGGGTCGCCGGTAGAGGGCCTCTTGTCGCCGCTATTGCTTCTTGTCGCTGGTAATAATCTTCGCTAAATGTGTATATCAATAGCGACGACACTTGTCGCTGCAAAAAGTCTTTTTTTTATTATTTTTTGCTGCATTTTCGATCATTTACGCATACGTCTATCATCTCATACGCAAAACCAATCTTCTTAAATGTCTTCTTAGCTACATAATGCATAGGGGGAATCGTTTTGCATTTTGGCGTTGAAACTTATAACAATGCAAGTAGATGATCAAATGAAATATTAGTCCAATGGTGCAACTACTTTAGATTCATAAGCTTTGCTAAAAAGTCAAGGGAAGAAAACTTAGTACAACCAAGATATATTTTTGTTTCAACTTCCTCTAGCAGAGCTTCAAAATCGTCATCAACACCGCTAGAATCTCCACCCGATGTCTATTGGTTATGGTCTGTATCTTCTTCCATACGCTCCCCCTAATGTCTTCAATAATGTTTTCCATACCCTCTTGTGGCACAACATTATCTACTTCTACAACTAGAGGCCCATGTTTTTCGCCGTGATAGGACCACTTTATGTAATCTTTCCAAAAATTGATACACCCTAAATGGAATTTCATTTTTGTCATGATTGTTAAGCCAGAACATTTACATTTGGAACACGGACATCTAACTTCATTATGGTCGAGGATCACTCTTTCACACATTGCAATAAAAGACTTGAGTCCTTGCTCGTAGTGAGCATGTGGAAAATCAATCCAACTTTTATCGATAGGCATTATGCAACCGAAAGATAATTTAATTTAGGGTTTATAAGACAAGAGTAGGCTACTAAATCCACTTTTTGAACACTTTATCTCATATATGAATGTGTATTAAATGATTGTTTGTTTAAGAAAAAATCATCATCATTTCCTCTTAGCTCCCAAGTATATATGTAAGAATATATATGCCTAAGGAGCAAAGAGAAAATGATAACCGAATCCTTCTTAAATAAACAATCATTTAATACACATTCATATCCGAAATTAATTTCTAAATCAATTTCGGGTGGGTTTTTCTAAGCTCATTATGTTTAAAGTGACGAATTCAATATCGGGCGCGTATTTCTAAGCTCTTTATGTTCTAAATGATAGTTTAAATTTGGTTATGTTTTAAATGATGATTTCAATTTCGATCGGATATTTTCAAAGCTCGTTATATTTTAAATAATGATTCCAATTTCGAGCGGATATATTCTATGTTCGTCATGTTGTAAATGATAATATCAATTTCGACCGGTTATTTTCTATGTTAGTTATGTTATAAATGATGATTTCAATTTCGAGCGGTTATTTTTTAAACTAATATTATAATTTGTAACAACTCGTAAAATCGTGTCTAATAGTATAGCGATACGTGTTGTATTTTTAATTTAGTCTATTAAAGACAATAGGGACTAAAGGTGTCAACATGCTCAAACTGAGCCTCTGAGTGACTGTCTGATGTCAACATGCATAAACATGAGCCTCTGAGTGACTGATATGTAAACATGCTTAAACTTGGCCTCTGAGTGATTGATATGTTAACATGTCCAGTCTCTGAGTGACATCAAAGTCAACATGCTTATAGTGGGCCTCTGAGTGATCCTTTACGAAGTCTTAACTCTCATATGTCCCATTTGTTGGACGAGAGGGATTAAATCCGTAAATATGTGAAAGTTGGATGATGGAGGGGTTAAAAGTGTCAACATGTTAATTTATGCCTATGAGTGACCTTTTGACGAACGATGAACTCGACAATGTCCGGGCATACTCCCGGGTACGCCAAATATTGGTTACGGAGGGCTAAAAATGCTAAAAAGGTGTTTTAGAAGGTTTTATAAGTTGAGGGGCTAAAAGTGTCAAACATTGAAACTGACCATGAGGCGCTCGTGGGGTGCGAGAGACCAGGCTTGGGTCTCTCGCGGGCACTTGAGGCCTGTGTCTGCAGAAAATTTGCTTGGCCTTCACACAAATTGTCAAAAACTATTTGATTCGAAAAAATGGACTTTCAAACAGCTATGCCACGTTTTAGGACACTTGTAAGCTCATCTAACACCCCTTAGCACCTAACATCACCTCCTTCAAGTTCTCCAACTATAAATAAGTGCCAAAGTTTACCATTTGAACTTGCACCTTTCTCATTTACAACTCTATCTCTCTCCTATGAAAGTTCCTAACTAAAAGGAGCATCCAACTTTGTTCTATTGTATCCTAGGAACCATTTGTGAGTGTTCCTTCCTCTTGCATTTTTTATAGGCTTTTATAGCCAAAATTCAAGCGTTTTACGGAAAACGCCATGACTTTCGGTTAAGACCATTATGGTCCAGCCATTGTTCATAACGAACATGGCTAAGTGATCGTAATAAGGTAGGTGTTAGCCCCTATAAAGGGCACCTCCTGAAGATCACATTTGCTAGACCAATTGACAGGTCAAAGTTTTGATATTAAAAAGTCAAAAATGCCATTTTTCGGAAATTTTATAATTTGATCATCAATTTCAGTTCTAGGGTCGGTTCGCAATCGAAAGTCGCTAAGTTTGACTTATGATTTGACTTTCGATTCTGACCCAATTTAGATTTGTTAGCTACCGATCTAAGGTTGCATTATGATCGTAATATAATGTAGCATAACCCTCCGAGGTTATACTACATGATCATAATTATGCGCAAGTTCCGTAATTTTGCCATTTTGACTAAAATGCCCTTTTTACATAAAAGAGTTTTAAATGATAACAAACTTGAAAATAAATTTCCTACTGATGTAATGTTATAAGTAGGATGATTTAGGATGACAAATCAGATTATAAACTGAGTTTATGAACAAGTCCTTGTATTATGTCGATAAATGACGAAAAAGCCCTTGTGGCTTATAAAACAATTTTAATCATACATATTCACATCAAAACTTTTACCTACTGATATGTTATATTAAATAACATAGTTAAGACAGGTTAACCTGACCTTAACATCAGTTTTCATTAAACATCACACAACTCGTCATTTTACGACATAAGCGTCGTTTCGGCGCATATTATGGTTTTAAACCATATTTACCAAGACTTGTTATCTACTGTTTCTAAAACTTATTTTTAATATTTTTATAGTAGTTACATGATATAAACTCAGAATCCTAAACAATTTATAAACTATGTGTAAATGACCAAAATGCCCATTCGGTGCATAGTTTGGTCATAAAAGATAAATTACACATAATAAATATCCTACTGATATTATATCATAAATAAGTTATTTTTCCAGAATACTTATAGGTATAATATTTAATTATATTCAAGTTCCTTTTATAAGGTATGAAATTATCAAAATGCCCATATGAGGCATAACTTCACTTTAAAACCATAACGGGCATAAAAGTTGATATCCTACTGATATTACAACTTATTTAAAGTATAATGGCATATAGAACTTGTCCATGACTTATCCGGTTACCCGATATCGCTGATATGCGCACGGTTAAGCATATGTAACTAGTTTACAAAAATTAACCGAAACGGGTCTAACCTTGTCATTTAAGTCTCAAAATCCAGAATGTGCATAGTTTATCCATATTACACAAGTCAAAGTACTTGTTGGGATTAAACTACATTCTATCCGATCACCTTTTAATCTAGCGTTATAGTTTTGATCATGTACGCTAGTCGGTCTAAGTCTATGACTTAAATAAGACCGTTAGTATTTAATTGGTTAGCTTATGCCATAATCCAGACTAGAGACTTGCGGGTAAATGCTATCTACACTTAGTACTTTTGTGTACGGATGAGTTATTAAAAACCTTGCGTTTAAATGAAGACTGGCTCAGGTAAATACTCTCGACTTATTTCCCCTATACGGGCTTGGGTTACGGTAAATTATTACCGCTTGGTCGGAAACGGGATTAATCGAATGCCAAATTGTGGCTAGTAAATCCGCATATTCTGTTTTAATCAGTTTTGTTTGACAACTTAAACATCAGGGGTTAACTATCGTGTCTTGGATATCCTCGACTCATTACAATAGAAAATGGCCACGACATTAGCGCGAGTGTAGGACATACACCTGATAGACGCTCAAAATGCATTACCCACAAGGTTGGGAAGAAATAACTCCTTCGTGAGTTCAAAGTGGTGTGTACGTTAATCATGTCTCGGACTCCGTTCCGGGCCCTGTATGTATGGACAAACATGTGAATCTGTTAACAAGGTCGGATGGTCAACTTTCCCAAGTTATAAAGATTTTGTGCTGACACGCACTTAAAACTAATTTTTGAATGTTTTCAAAATGAGTCAGTTAGGTGTATTTACCAGCGAAAGCTGACGTATTTTCAAAAGACTAAGCTTGCAGGTACAATATGAAAATAGGCTGGAAGTGCTCGGTTGTGATAAGAGGATCTTGCAAATCCTAGATCTGCCCAAAGTCTGTTTTACATTCTTTCTTTTGTGCAATTTATGATCCGCAGGTGGATCTTCTATTACGAGTCGTCTGTATATTATTTTGGTATTTTGAACATTTGGTTTGTAATAGTAATTTAAATCTAAGACTTTCGTTGTGCTGTGTTTAATTGTCTATGATGTTATCAATGTAACATTTGTAAAAAAACGGGTCTCCAAAACCCGCTCCGTTTTGTAATCAAATACCAAGTTATGAAAGTACATTAATTATTTATGATTTTTTGGGATTTAAACATTACATAATTAATAAATAAACTAAACCATAAAAATTATATTTGATAAAAAGTTAAAATAAAATAAATAAAAAACATTTGTAGCTGCCGGGACTCGAACCCGGGTCAGCTGAGGCACTCCAACAACTTATCATTCTGTCCCCAAACCACTCCGCCATCAAGTGTTTTCTGTTAACTTTAGGAAAGCAATTGGATCTTATACGCAAACTCAAATCAACCGTTAATGCCATCTGAATAACGGAAATCGGCAAACCGATCGCCAAATCACTTCGATTTCATCTAGCCAACTTATAACCGATGTATTTCAGTTTCTAATTAAGTCAGTAATGAATGAACTTAAAGTTTCATCATTTTCGGTTTTTGAAACCGAAAAGTTATCAAACTCCGATTAATTCAAGTTCCAATCATTTGTGCGATTCAGAACTGTCACAACAGCACTCCATTTCCTTTTCGTCGCGTTTTCAAATCATTTGAGCACCTAAAACTGTTCGCCGGAATTCTCTGCAGAAATCGCCGGAAAACCGTGTTCAACAGAAACCGGTAAGATATTCCTTCTTTGCGATTTCAATCTATTGTTAGAACTTTACTAACATTAATCCATCACTCAAAATCAGCCACAGACGACTTTGCTGGATTTTCTGTGTTCGCCGGAGAAATTCTGGAATTGCGGAAACTCGCTAGTTAACGGTAAGCACATTCAAACGTACTAATAATCAATGCACCCTAGTTCAATTTCAAATCTAATTCCTTAATTCTGTTGATAGACCCTCTCAGCCGAAGGTTCAAAAACAGAGCCGTCAGATTCTCGCCGGACTCTCTGAGGAAGACAACCTGTCCGGTATCTTCTTTCCCCAAACTGTTCGGTTTTGTACATTCAAGCTAGTCGTCATGTTTGTTAATTAGTTAAATCATGAACTAGATGTTTGAGTAAAGTCTGTAATCGTAATGAAGAAGACGAACTTAAAAACGAGATAAGAGTAATTAAAATTCGGATTATAAACGGGTTAGACACACAGTCCAGCGGTGGACTGTGTGCAAAGTTCATATACATGTCCCGAGTTCGATCCTTACTACGCACACGCCTTACGTAATAACATTCTTTTTTTAAACATGAACTAACCGGGTTAAAACAGGTAGTTGTTAAGTATAATATAAATCAAGAATATAACCGGGTTAGACACACAGTCCAGCGGTGGACTGTGTGCAAGATAAACTTCACGTCGCGCGTTCGAACCCTGTCCCAAGCACCGGTCAATTGAATTAAAACGTTTTTGTAAATAAAGGGATTTTCGGTTAATTCGAATAAGTATATAAATATAATTAAAACTGAGTTTCTAACGGGTTAGTCACGTAGCTCAGTTGGTAGAGCTACGCGCACGTGAACGGAAGGTCACCGGTTCGAATCCCGCTTGGCGCAACATTTACCTCTGACCGAACCGGTCAATGGTCAATGGTCAAACAGTAAAAAAATAATATTTTTTTAATATATTAATTTGTTTATTTTAAATTAAAAATCAATTAAAAATACTTAAAAATAACATTTTTAAAGATAGAAAATAGCCCTAAACTCACAAAAATATATCTAAAAATCCCATTAAAAATCCTTAATAAAATCCATCCATTTAATATACTTTTCCATTATTATTTAGGTTAGTATTCCTAGTCGATCCGTTCATCTAAATCGTGCGCATCTCACCATCTTCAATTTAACGCACCCAAGGTGAGTGAACCTTTCAAATTCCCCGTTTTAATCACGTTTTGGGGTGTATCATGTGTCTTGTTTATTTACATATTATAACGAAATTATTGTGCATACATCATATCATGACATGTGTATTAGTTTATTGCTGTTAAGTAGTTATTATTGGATGCAAATTATTATTTCAGTACATGCAATTGCCGAGGCCGCAGCTCCCCATCCATCGAGGTTGAGCTTGATCCCCATTTTATTATGCGGTTGATCTTGGCGTGCCCGCACGATCGGCTCCGTTTGATTGAGCCTTGATCGGTCATTTCATTTTACATTTCAATACATGCAATACGCTCGGCTCCGTTTGATTGAGCCTTGAGTGCACAGTTCAATTTACATTTCCAGTTCATGCAATACGTTCGGCTCCGTTTGATTGAGCCTTGAGCGCACAGTTCAATTTACATTTCCAGTTCATGCAATACGATCGGCTCCGTTTGATTGAGCCTTGATCGCACAGTTCATTTATGTTAGTTATCGTATGATATTGGTATATTCATGTATGCTATCAACTGTTAATGTATGTTATAATTGTAACTGCTATTTGCAAATGTTTGATTACTTACATGAGCTCTTTTATGATTATGCACAATATTTTATTGATAAACTAACCATAAAATCATTATCAAATGTTTATTTATAAGGTTCACTCGCCAACTTATGTTGACCCAAAACCTCCCATTTTACACATGATACAGGTGAACCAGCAGCAGCTAGGAACACATAGGACCTGGATTAGAAGAAATAAAACGATTTAGTATTTGGATTATTATGTTTGGTTATTTTCCCTTGTATTGAATGAACATGTTTGGATGTTTGAGAAATGTAATTTTGACTTCATTTAATTATGAAACATAATAGTAAATGTCATGTGCTTTGGTGATAACCCAATTATGCCCGACTCTTATTTCCGCTGCGGGTCGGGGTGTGACAATCAACTTACGTCACGATATTCCACACCCGGGCCCACCGGTGTTTGGATTTGGCTGTGGAAATCCGGGGTGTGACATAACTTTTAAACAATGGTATATCAAATACACAATATAACATATATATATATATATATATTTGAAACTTAAACTTATATATATACTAATTTATTTTTCAATCTAAACATAAACACACTTATTTGTCAAACTTATACATACTACATACTAACATACTAATTTATACATACTACAAACTTTTAACCTATGGCATATCAATTTCACATACATCTAACATATACACATTTACACAAACCTAAAATTACACATTTTTTCAACATTTACATACTAATATACACACATTTTCATCTAATACACATAATTTATGCATACATACATACATACACGCATGCACGCATACATTTTCACCAAGTACACATAAATTATACATTTTCACATACATTTACTAACATATACACATTTACATACCTACACAAACCAAAATTACACAATTTCTCATCTTTGAACAAGTATAAATATAAAACTAACCGACAAAATGATGATTCTACTCTTGGTGGTGGAGGAGACGTGGTGGGTGACCGGAATTCTCAAGCATACACACATACATACACCCAAAATCAAGAAATTAAAAAAATGTATAACAAAATAAAGAACAAAATCAACTTAAAAATAGAATACTAACCGATTTGGAGTAGATCTTGGTGAAATCGATGAAGAATGGCCGATTTTAGGGGTAAACCGATGAGAGAGATGAATGATTGGTGGGAAAATGGGGAAACATGGGAGAAATCCCACTTTAGCTGTTCTGTCTGCGTAAAGGTAATAGGGGCGACACGCGTCGCCGCTATTGCCCTAATGTGTCGCCGCTATTGAGTGTGTTAAACTCAGCTGTTAGATCAAGATAACAAATGGTTAGCTGGGGCTTAATATGAGACACCGCGTTCCGGATCGACCAATAGCGGCGATATATGGCCTGTCACCGCTATTACCCATTATTCTTGTAGTAACGTGAAACATAATGGAGCTTGGGCCGATTTTTGTGTTTGGATCTCCTTTAGATCTTCATGCATGCTTAAAGTTCCTTAGATCTCCTTTAGATCTTCATGCATGCTTAAAGTTCTTGTGTTTGGTTTTTAAAAATTGAAGTGAAGATAATGGAGCTTGGGCCGATTTTTGGGAGTAAATTGGAAGTGTTCTTGTTGAGTTTTGGTGTATGAAAAATGAAAGAAAATTGAAAGGAAATGAAAGAAAAATGAAAGGAAATGGTTTTGATTTGTGGTGTTATGTTTAGGTTCTCAAACTCATATTACACTAAACCTACTCATAATATTGCCAACACATTATGGAGGGATAAGTGGCATGGGAATTAATCACCCATTATAGCTGTCGAGGTGTTTGGGGGGGGGGGTATATATATTTTTTATAAATAATATGTAATTTTTATAAACTTTTATAAACTATAAAAACTATACATATAAGTTTTTATTAAAACTAATATCACAACACTTTAAATTGATGTTATAGCATGTCAAAATAAATTACTAGTCTTATTGTTTCGTTGTTGGGTTGATACAGTTAGTTCGGGTCTTGTACCAGGTGAAATACTGATATAGTTTTACTTATAAAATTTTATGATCATAATAATTCCAGTACAATTTTTATTGTTCCGTTAATTAATCTAGCTCTTCAGACTAATAAATTTGTCATTTTGAGTTCAGTTCATGTACCGGCTTTGTTGCCTGAACAAATCGTATAGCTTTAAATAATAAGATTTATATGTGGGTTTTATACTATTTCTAACATCCATTATTATTCTTTAAGCTGTATTTTGCTGTAGACTTGGACAATTTGGTATTTATAAATAAAGTTTTATGGTATAACAGTACATGCGTATCTTATGTCTTAATTTTGTATTATGAGACTGTACCGTAACCAGTACTGGTATTTATTTCGTGTTCGCGTATTTGTCATTTGTCTAGGATATGGTTTTATATATTTGTGATTTTGACGTATCCATTATCATACCAAGCTATGATTTGGTTAAATTCCTAGACTTTTAAGACTTAAAATTATAATTTAAGTCAAGTTGTTCGGTAAATAAACAATGTAATAGTTGTTCAAGTTGTATAGAATTACCGAAATTTTGCTAATTGTTACAGTCCTCCCCGCCCACCTCCATGGTGCCCCTGCCCGGGGTTCAATGGGGCAACAACCATCTACATCTCTCATGTTTAGAAATGTTTGCGAGGGTTCAACCCCATATGAACTTTAGTAGTGAAAGAATGACTACTGAGCGGTCACAAATATACTGCCACAATTATAGCCTAACCGTAAAACCACCAACTGAAAAGTTTGCGATGGTTCAACCCATATAAATGTTTTAGGTGTGAGTCTATATGTATATGCAGAAACAATTTTATTTATGTATATGCAGAAACAATCTTGTACAAGAGTTAAGATATTAGCAACCACTCACTCTACATATAATCTACGCGAGCTCATTTCCTACTCGTAAATAAGAAATGTTTTAGGTGCGCGTCTATTCTATTCAAAGAAGGACATCGGGCCGAAACTTTCAGGGAGCATTGGATTTAATGATAAAACAAATACTAGTATTTTATCATATCGTTATGCTGTTTGGTACACCTCTTCCAGTAACCCCAGGTTCTGAAGTTGGTATGAGCAGCTCATAAGGTGGAACACCAGCACCACATCTGTTCCTAAGCCTTGGATCAACATTCCTCCAATGTATCTCATTTTCAATTCTTTTAACATTCACCGAAAATCTGTAGAATGCATCAATAATATCAGGTTCACCTGGCCACCTAGTGTATGCATCCTTAATCTCCCCAAGATACTCCTCCTCGTGTGAGTGTGCTGAGATAATATCAATTACGGCCATGTATTTTGTTGAATCAAATAAACTAGGCAAGGATGCAAGGAAATAGCCCTGTGGATCAGCCATGAAACTTGCATACTCATGCTCATGTGGTTGGGGTATAAGTTTTTGCATAAGTGGTGGCTATTCGGAACATATGCACCATAGTGGTACTGCCCAAAGTTAAGTGCCGCATGTTGAGCTGAAGCTGTCCATATTAGAATGGTCAATACCTCCGTAAGATTGTCAGAATTGCTTAGTTTAGGCCACCAATTAGCTTCACGAAGATCAGCGTGACCCACATTAATGGCTTCACTAAACCATGATTGTAGTTCTTTGTCAGATATAACATCATTCTCATCTGGGTAGTAGTGGGTGACATATGTGTGCACCATCTCTTGAATTGCAGACCAAATAAGAAGCCCATCATTGGCATATGGGTAGTCTTCAATGAGGAATCTCAGTCCATGGGGCTTTGTGTCATCAGGTACTGCCATTCCTCTACAACCAAAGTCATGTAAAATACTTAGAACATGTTATAGAAAATTTTTAAGCTATCATCATTATTCAGTCTTATTTGCATATATTGATGAACTCATAATCTTGGCATCAAGAAACAAACATTTAATATTTATTTTATATGTGTAATATTGATGTGTCAAACTCTTATACAACCTATGGTTAGTATTTGGGTCATTAAACAACAGGTTAAGACATTTATTATTCTACTTTATTTGAATATTTCTGTTTTGGTTTAGTGGCTTTGTATTCGTACCTTCGTATCAAATCTGAAGGAAGGCCTTCTAAGTCGAAGCGCCACCAGTCACGATAGGCAGCACATATCATCTCAGTGCTATATTTTCCAGGAGAAAAGCCACATTCTATAATCCCGTTTGCGGATATAAGATTCTCACGGGCCATCGCATTTATTGCAAGTGCATGTTCCAAGTGGTGACTAAGAAGCTTGAAAATCGGATGCATTATGCTCAAGTTTCGGTGAGTGGCTATTATGAATGGTTCCATACACGCATGAACTCGTAACCTATATATCAGTTACACCAAATCAAAGTTAATTGTTTGTATGCCATTTTGGTATTCTAATCATACATTTGTAAGTGTGCAAACTCATGAAATACATTTGACGTACCAATGATGGACAAGTTGGTGAACACCGTTGTCATTAGAGCATACATGAGCTTTGCCTAGGCTCCACAACCAATTGGTGGTTGCATCAACCGGAGGAGTGAGAACTTGTTTTGAAGGGATATTGGTGTCATTAGGAGGAAGGCTAAGTTCGATTGCAATGGGTTTTAGAGTTCCCATTGCTGTCAAGAAGAAGATTGTACGGGTTGCATATGCTTTTCGGTCTTCTTGAGTATTTATCTTCTCCAAAAATGGTAGGTAAACGTCATGGTAATCTAATATGAAAAGCTTGTTTTCATCCAAGGCCTGAAAGTATAAAAAAATTGTTGGAAATCTAAACTAAAAACCAAACACTTGGTGTATTAACTTTTTTGTGATCATATATTATTAACTATTGGCAGCTATACCTGTTGTACAGACATTCCATTGAGGTGGCCTATGATATGTTCCTCTTTAAGATCTGATTCTGGTGGGCCGTATATTGATGGATCAAGTTTACTCACAGGAGGATATACCTATAGAAGCAAATTTAAAGGGTGCAAAGTTATATTTAATTTAAATAAAATGTAACTTGCAATATTTGCAAACTTGATTGTGCTAGTTATCTTTACCTTCAACTTTTCTATGCTAACAGGGTTCATCCCAGCAAGTGTTTGGCGTCCAAGTTCATGATCATCTTGTACATAGCTTGTTACACCTATAATGTAAATGATGTTTTATTATAATGCTTTATATATAGAGAAAAATATATAATATTTGTTAGAAAGATGTTTTTTCTTATTAGGGTGACACTTACAGGACAAGTTTTTTGGAGTCTCAAACTTGAAAATTTCTTCAATAGATCCACTTATATCCAAAACTTTAATAGTCCATGCATATTTAAATTCATCTCTGGTCTACTCCTATACAGACGAGTAAGATCTGCGAAGTCCCTACAAACATCATTCTCATTGCAGAAGGTGGTCACCATGGGTGGAATATTGTGCAGCACTCCCTTCCAAATTCCCATGTGGATATCATTGCGCCTCGTCCCCTCCATAGCTTCATCTCGTGGCACATATGTTGAAGAAATCATGGTATTCACAGGTGTTTCACTAGTTATGTCTGCATTATATTGCTGAACTATATTAATTTCTGTGGGCTTTTATGAGTAGCATGTTACATGATTACTTCAAATGAACTAATAGAAGGGTCAGAAAAGAAAACAAACTAACCAGCAATTGTGGAGGGACGTCCTGTGCGACAACGTCTGGGATGTGGGTTATTTTCACCTCCTAGTGTTGGCCTTGCATATTCAGGCCCTTTATCAGGATTTCCAAGATCATTATATGTGTCATAATCATATATTCTGTCTGAAGGCAATCTTTGTCCATTTCCATCACCTCTCTTCTCTTTTAGCTCCTTGGCTCTTAAGTATTTTAGCCCCTCAGGTGTTTGACTAGGTAAATATGCCTATTAAAACCCAAGAATGCATTAAGTCATTGGACAGCCTTTGTAGATGACATAAGAAATTAGACTACATAAAATTTTGTTAGTTATGTAGATGACATAAAAAATTAGACTACATATATTTTTGGCATGCCTGGTGTGCATAATTCCAATCTGGCAAGGACTTTGGGTTATTGTGGTTCATTATCTAGATATTTATAGGATTTATCACATCAAGAATATATATATATTTCGCATAAATTGTCAAGCTAGCATATGTACTAACTGCAAAGTGCATCAAAATGTCTTTGCAACGTCATCCACATCAATATTGCTTATTACTTGACAAGTTAGTTGGAGCCACATCCTCGTTTTTGTTACTAGTTAAATAGCCCTTGATTATATATATATGAATTAGGTGAAGGATGATATATGCACCTTGTTGGAAAAGAATATCCTTTTTTCTTTGCTAATGTGAGCTGGTTGAACCCAGGAATTGCATGAGAAATGGACAAAACCATCCAGAGAGATGGTCTCCACATACAACTCCTTTTCATAATTGTTTCCCACTAGGATGGCCCCTGGTTCTCCAAAGTCTGCATCAATTACCAGCTCAACTTCAAAACTGAAACAACCTGTATCGATAGCTTTGCGGGTAGGACATTTGCTCCAGTCTTTTACACATTCCTTGCTCACCTTTGGCTTCATGGTACCTTTCATGCACAAAAAATTACAATATAGAGCGTTATGATCGAGCACACAACACAATGCATATATCTAAAACAAACATAAACAAAATATTAAAAATGAACCCATGTAATTACATACTTGAATCTAATTCAGTGCTAACAAGTTGAAAACAGACACCCTTTTCCTCAGGATCCATATCACTATGTGAGTATAGCCATGGGATCTTTACCATCGAGACGTCGTTGCTTATCTTAACAGTAACTGTTGCTGTTACCTTCAAAATCGAGGAAATGTCAACCTTAACTCCCACCTCACGGAAATCCATAGCCAATGTTGCTCTTACAACCTTTAGAGTTTTCAACTTCTTCTTGCAAGAAGAAAGGGACTTTGGAACACTTAATGTTGTTCTTTTCCCATAAACACTAATAGATTGGGTAACAGGGTAGATTGGATCTGTGTTTAGTGTACTCTTTCCCCCCTGATGAAAAGAGATGAAAGACTTTGTTCCAGCCATTTGATATTCACACAAAATCAGCTTAAACAGTTTTGCTTATGTTATTTGGTTCTGAGTTATTTTGAACTGTATATATAGACAATCTTATCATGCAAACAAACAATTACATGTCATCAACCATCATGCAAACAAACAATTACATGTCATCAACCATAACAACCACGAGTATTCACACAAATATCTCATGTGTATCATGAGTGCTTTGGCCACATTTATGGTCGAACACTGATACAATCGATCATGCATATTCCTTCTTAATTAATTAACGTTGGTCGAACACTGATACAATAAATCATGCATATTCCGTCTTCTTAGTTAACTAATGTTTGCAACAAGTTGTTATGTCAAAATTAATTTTTGATTAAAACAAGTTGTTTTTAGTTAGGGTCCATATGTTAAGAATAGCATTGCCTTAAATATGTTATGAAACTTCATGTTGCAACAAAAATAATAGTAAGATCTTAATTATTATACATATAATTTATTAAGTTGTTAGTACCAATTATCTTTTTGACATTTTTGTTTTGCCATCAAACTTTGTGACTTTGATTTTTTGCCACTAAGTTTTTCTTTGTTGTACACCTTTACCCTTGGCATTTTTACAATTATAATTTTAGTGAACCAATGGTCCAACATATTGTATTTGTAAATTTTATTATCTTTTATGAAATTTAAGACATATGTTAAATAAAAATTAAAAACGATTTCTCCACCTCTCTCATACAAATCCTCACCCTCAATTCACTTAAACAACCTCTATAACTCGTGAGTTTAAGCAAAGACGTTTCTAGGGATTGTAATTTCAATTCTCAATTTCTCTCTCAATCCTTAAGTAAATCATGTAATTCCAAAGCCCACCTTGCTTTCTTTTTCGAGATCTACAAAGTCCCTTTATCAATTTATGTTATTGAGGGCATCCAAAATTCAAAATTTAATTTATGTTATTGTTAGGGTTCTTGGATGATAAAATTTGGGGATTTTGAGTTTAATGTGGTAGTTATACTTGTTTGACTAACCATTCAATGTCTTGTGTTGCTAATCATACACGTATATGGATGCATGGGTTGACCGGTTCCCCATTAACATGGCTTGTAGCTTGGTATCGCCACAACATAAGATTCGCTCATCGGTGAGCTTGAGTCTCGCATTTATCGCAATTTCGCATCATCACATTATCGCATTGTTTGGTCTGTGGTTTATTTAGTATTGGTGTTGTTAATCACTTATTTACCATTGAATTGCATGTTAAACATTCTACAATAAATAAACAAAAAATGTTTTATTTAAAATATTAGATTTACTCACCAACTTATGTTGACCCAAAATATTTTTATACATGTTACAGGTGAACATGTTTGAAGTGAGGAGGACGAGGACATGTAGGGATATGCCTTAAATAATATAGCAGATTATTTTATTTATGTTATTTTGTTTTGTTGGTTTTGTGACGTTTGCTTAATTCGAATATAAATAATATTTAACTTTTAATTATTTTTATACATGTTACAGGTGAACATGTTTGAAGTGAGGAGGACGAGGACATGTAGGGATATGCCTTAAATAATATAGCAGATTATTTTATTTATGTTTATGTTTTGTTTCGTTGGTTTTGTGACGTTTGCTTAATTCGAATATAAATAATATTTAACTTTTAATTAGTTATCATGGGCTGTGTACAATCATCCAATGTGGTTGGGGTGTGACATATTGGTATTAAAACCAATGAATATAGGTATTTAGGATAGGTTAATAGACCCTTGGACCTAGATTATAGTCGGCTAAGTGCTTATGTGCTAAAATTGTTTATGTGTTATAGGTCAAGATTATTAACTACTCTCGCATGCTTTTAAATTTTCAAACATTACACACAAACACATATGTGTTATAGCTCATGATTATTATCTATTCTCGCATGCTTTTAAATGGGTTATAGCTCAAGAATCATACATGGATTATAAACTAGCTTGATTCATATTATTGAGGTAAATGAACTTCAAGCCTTGTTTAGAAAGTATGAAACTTTCACAAACAATCTTATAAGTGAGATGATAACAGCTATGTATAATGACTTAAATAGACGATCTTTATAAAGACAAATTCTACAATTTAACATCATACATAAGATGTTATCTCTCTCAAAATTTTGTCTGACTGTAAATCTTGTAATATCTTTAAGATTTAACAAACCGTTTTTAAAACCAAGAAAAATAGTAAATAATATATTCATCACTTTTAGCTTTTCACTATACCCAATTTTTATATGAAATTGTTTGTATAGTCAAAAAAAAAAAAAAAAAAAAAACAAGTACCATACCATATTAAGCCAATGATAACTACTAAATTCATTCTTTGGTTGTTCCCTATCATTTAAGGGAACAATTCATAGTTTTGGAAATGAAAAAAAAACTATGTCTGAAAACAATAATTTGTCAAAGGACTTTCTATCGCATTACATGTTATAATGGACAATATTGGGCCTTAGTGAATCACAATGGAAAATAGTAGACCACACATGTCTTAATGGACTATGTTAGGCCTAAATGGATCACAATAGACAATAGTAGATCATACTAGTCTTAATGGACCATGTTGTGCCTTAATGGATCACAATGGATAAAAGGAGATTATACATGCCTTGATGGACCATATTGAGCCTTAATGGATCACAATGAACAATAGTATATCATACATGTTTTAATGGACCATATTAAGCGTTAATGGATCACAATAAGCAAAAATAAATCATGCATGTCTTAATGGACTATATTGGGCCATAATGGAGTTGGTGAAAGAGGCGCCAATGAAGACATAAAGCATATTATTGAAATGGTAAAATGGTAATTTTGCTTTTATAACTTGTCCAAAGAATAAAAGGCTGAATATTCAAACAGAACATTGGTTATGTTGAATTTATGTAACCTAAGGGACTGTTAAATACTGAAATATAGTTTCCTGAAAGTCCTCTTAGCAAGTACCAAATGAGACCTCATGTTTGACCATAAATCTATCAACATTCATTTTTTTTACAATTGTGAAGTTGGAGAATTGGCATGAAAGTACCTCAACTTCATTGTTAAAACATTGTCTAATTGGTTCCGTAATTAAATTCTACCAGGAAATAGACCAATCTAGATACCAAGTTTTTGGATACACCACATTAGTTGCAGTCTTGAGTAATGATAATAGTTTCTTAGTGTCCATTGAAGATGGTGCAGAAGGATTGATGTGGGACAACTTTTCTTCAACTAGTAAAGGGATAAGTCTAGATGAACCTGAAAAAGCGTCATACTCACCACCCACTTCTGACATCTATCAATCTGATTCATCTAAGCCAAGTTTACACTTTGAGGCTAAGTTAGATCATATATGCTACATAGTTCTTAATGTTACGTTTTCTATACATAACTAATTTGAAGTATAGAACTATGAGAATCTTATACTTGTATTTTTTGCTTAAAGTATGACAGATATGCTGATTATGTAACTGCATAACCGCCTCACTTTCTCCTCCTTGTGCAGTTTTAGTTCTCTACTGAAAATTAGCACTATTGAACAAGCCCTATGGGAGTGGGTACAAATGAGAACCACTAAATACTTAGAATCATGTGATTCTCCAATGAATTTATTCATATGCGAATGCACCATCTTTTAATATTTAGTGTCTCTCATTTGAATCCATATCTAAATATACATATTTGATGTTTATTGGTCAACCATATTATCCGAGATTGCTTGTAGTATTATTTTTGATAGTTGCCACATCTTAGTGCTACATTCTTTAAAAAAAATTGCATTACACCATTTGTCTATACATACAATTTGTACATGTGTTGTCATATTTTTAGGAGTCTTTGTATGCCAAACTCATGTACTTTCCATATCAAATATTTTACATTTCCATTTTTTATTCCTACTTAATCTAAAACCTTTGGATTCTAAAGTGTGTCTCCATACCTTATGTGGGTTCATGTGCTATCAGATGGTCTGAGTTCACTTTTTATGTAATAACAAAAATCATCCATTAACCATCCATTAACGGTTACTTTCATTCTAAAAAGCTTCTTTGTGCAAGAATGGATTTGAGCTTCATGAATGATTGCTTTTAAATTGAACTGATACCTCTTCACACGTAACTTTTTCAAATCTTGGAGCATTTAGTAGAGGCAAAACAACTGATATAAATTTGCAACGCTTTGTAGTCCAAAATCAGTAAGTACATGGACTTGAAGAAAACAACCTAGAAATAGTTCTTTGTTTATGTGTAGAGTCACTTCCTTTGCAACTTTTGTTGATTGGTTTTGATTAGAAGTTTGTGTCTTTAATTAGTATTTTAATTGAAAACTTATGTATGGATTTTGGGGTATTATTGTTATATCGTTTGGTTTTTATATTTTATCATGTTTACTCTATAATTTACAATAAATTGAAAATAAAATGGGCAATTACACGAAAATGGCTACATAGAACCACAATAAATATGTGTGACCGAATGTTAGACAATAATCACACTTAAAATTATAACGTTTGTTGTGTGTCTAGAAATAGTTCCTAGCCACACTTTACAGTAAATGTATGTGACTATATAAAAGAAACGTCCACACTTATAGTAAATTCATGTGGCCTTTTGATATCATAATGCCATGGACCATTTCCTTGATTACAACAACCTTTTGCTACAGTCTTTTTACACTGATGTTACTAAAACAAACTTTTTGGTGACTATAATATAATAAAAACAGTCACACTTACAGTAAATTTATAGAGTAAATTGCACAAAACATCCTTTATGTTTCCTCAAACTTGTAGGTTCCAGCCTTAATGTTTAAAAGTTGCTAAAAACAACCTTTAAGTTTATTTTTGTTGCGGGTTCAATCCTTTACAGCTAACCACGTATTTTCTTCAGTTAAGTTCCCTCACATGCATAACATGTGAGGGTATATTCGTCATTTTGGTTGATCATGTGAGGGAACTTAACTGAAGAAAATAACGTGGTTAGCTGTAAAGGATTGAACCCGCAACAAAAATAAACTTAAAGGTTGTTTTTAGCAACTTTTAAACATTAAGGCTGGAACCTGCAAGTTTGAGGAAACATAAAGGATGTTTTGTGCAATTTACTCAAATTTATATGGTTATATAACAGAACCATTCACACTTAGAGTATATTCATATGGTCAATAATAACAGTTAGTCACAATTAATGGACCACTTGCTTTGTTACAACAACCTTTTTGCCATAGATTCTTTAAATTGATGTGGCTAAAATAAACATTTTAGTGACTATGTAATAGAAAAAACCACATTAATAGTAAATTCATGTGGTTATGTATTACAAACGTCTTCAATTACAGTAAATTCATGTGGTCACTAATACTTAATGGACCATTTGCTTGATTACAACTTTTTTGCCATAGTTTTTTATTTAATTAATTTGGCTAAAATAAACTTATTAGTGACTATAAAATAGAAATGGGAACACTTGTGGTAAATTCATGTAGCCGTTGCTACATTTTAGTCACACTTACTAGACAAAATGATTGATTCCAACAGGATCCTTTAGCCTCCCTTTTAAGTTACCACGACCAAACATAGGTGAATACGGTTGTATGATACCTACGATGACTGGACTTTTGGTCATACTTGAGCTGAAAAAGGCGTATGGTCATAGTTTTTTTTGTGTGGCCATATCCCATTTTTGATGCAGTGTCCTTGTAGCGATACAGAGAACATTAACATGGAACATGGTAACTTTTTAATCCCACATCAACTATGGCAATAGGAGGTTATTGGTTCATAAGACATGTCATGCTTCTTAAATCATCAACGCGTTTTGGGCTTATTGGCTGAGGAGCATATGAAAACTCCACATTTAGGCGTGCTCACGTGGGAGTAGTTCTAAGATGGGTGACCTCATGGAAAGTCTCTACCAGGGCAACCAAGAACAAATCCGTGTCCTGGATGGACAACCCATTAGAGGCAAAGTGGTTATTATTAGTAGTAAGATATGTCGGGTGTTACAAATTGTATGAGAACCACTCGTGTGTTGTTCAAGATGGTGGGGCAAACCTAATCAAGGACAATGAGTTCCTATGTAGGGTGATTGAATAGGTACGAGAAGATTAACACGACCTACTGTAATACCTTAGACAAATCACATGACTGTTGCTAGGAGAAAATCTTGGTTCAGAAAGAATGTCTTATCTCTTAAATCAGTATTACCTTTTGGGCGCATTACATGTCTAGCATATGAAACTCCATAGTTAAGCTTGTTCATATGGGAAAAGTACCATGATGAGTGACATCCAAAAAGTCTCTACTGCGTCAACCAAAATCCTGTGAGCTACTAGATGGTCTACCAATTGAAGGCTAAACAAACAACATTAGTTGTATGAGAGATCGGATGTTACGACTGTAAATATTATATATATAATTTGTTGACTTATAAGCTAGAGTAAGTTTGATCTCTCTTGTTTTTCCTTTTCTTTTTAACTTTACCCCCTTTAATTTTTAACATTAAGATTTAAATCCTTATAGCTTTTTAAAAGCATGGTAAGATGTTAGTTTAACCTGTTTAGAGATTTACGTACATATTTTTATGTATATGTTGATATAAATTTAAGTGATACATTTCGACAAACATTTTTTTCAATAAGTGAGTTATGTCAAATATAATGCCTTTTCATTAGACAGTATAAATTTGAGTTACGTTATGTTTCATGAGTCATATTAAATATATTACGTTTTGGAGCTTATTTTATCGATGTTCAAGTTGGTATATCTTTTGACGTTTATGTACGTGTCAATATAAATTTGAATTACGTTACGTTTCGACATTTTGACCCCCCTTCCCTCGTTTTATGTGCTTATTTTTATGTACGTTTCGGTATAATTTAAGTTGTTTAAATTTTGATGTTATTTTCGTGTTTATTTTATGGATATTTTCAGTTGGCGTACGCTTGATCCGTAAGCAAGTGAAAAAGAAAAAGAATTCAGTACGTTTAAACCAGTTTAAAAAACCGACACTGCAACGCCGGGGAATCAATTCTAGTTTTTCATAATTTGTTGCTCATTTTTAACAATCAACATGCTCCTGAAAATCTGTAAAAAGAAATTAATAAACGGCAGTAAAACAAATTATATCCAGTTTGATTAACACAACTAACTCTATATACTTAGACTAACAATATTTTATCAACTTCTATCGCTGCTTGAAAAGTGATCTTTACTTACGAAAGTTTCATCACCTATTCGTCGCTGATCATATATTTTTTATCCCTCAAAAGATTTGATAATATAATAACACGTACAATAATCATTTCATTGAATCAAACAAATGGATATATACAACTTATAGTTTGTTCTATAACTACATGTTCATGTCGTTTTGGATTTTTCACATACATACAATCGTTGCATGTGCGTAATTAAAACTAAAGGATGTACATCATCCTCGTATTACATGTGTTACTATTAGGTTGATAAGCTTCTAGGCTACTGTAATGGTAACAATGACACCCAGATATAGCGAAGGTTCGGCAGCCACCACGAAACTCATAAGTTTTTCTAGGTTGTGACGTTGTGCAAAGCCACACCTTTAAAATGCATGAATTGCATGTTTCCTTAGCTTTGTACGCTCATAGTTTATAATATTAATCTAATTAAGGTTGATGAAAAATAAATAAATGATAACTGTAAATTACATGAATAGTTTTATGATAGTTATATCGCCAGTTTAGTAATCTCTTTATAGAAATTACATCTATGGTATCCATTATTCACCTAAGGATAACACATTTGGTTGTTGGGTCGAACCCAATATGAAATCAAAGGTCGTACTAGGAATATAAAACCGAACACGAAACAAGTATTCTTGGATTGGTACAAACACGAATGATTTAACCAGAAACTTTATTTTTATTTTATATATTACATATTAATACTCAAAACTACTTGACCCCACTTGCCCATTTTATTAAGTATATATAACTAGTAGATAATCTAGAGCGTTGCGGCAGAAATTCAGTCTTAGCTTCCAAACTCTGAAACATGGATTCGATTTTGCACAAAAAAGTTTATTACGTTGTGTTGTATTGATTTTTTAGTGTTTATTGGTTTCAGTATTCTTTTCACTATGCATTCCGAAACGGTATCGTAACTATAAAACTTGTAAATTTATGTTCATAATTTTTATTTGATTAAGTCTGATTCTATTGTAAAGATGATATTATGTCTTTATGCATAAATTATTGTAGAAAACAAATATTCAAAATTTCCACGTTTAAGACACATACTTTGAATAGAAGTTTGCATCCCATTAGCTGGAGATATTTTTTTGTTGTTATTTTAGTACATGTGTTTTTTTAGTATCATGTACGTTAGACATTCTTACGAAAACTTGCGGACCCCAAAAGGTTTAAATAGATACATGTATTAATTAAGAATAACAAGAAGCTTTCCACGTGTAAGACAAATAGTTTGAATAGAAGTTTGCATCCCATTAGCTGGCGATATTTTTTTGTTGTTATTCTAGCACATGTGTTTTTTTAGTATCTACGAAAACTTGCGGACCCCAAAAGGTTTAAATAGATACATGTGTTAATTAAGAATAACAAGAAGCATGTATCAACATGAATGGAAGACGTGTTAATTAAGAATAACTAGAAAGCGTGTATCAACATGAATGGAAGACACTTCAATGTTTTTACTATTGTCAGGAAACATTAGTTGACTTTACTCTTTTAAATATAAAATTTAAGACGAATCTTAAAGGTTTCTTACCTCAATTTTGAGAATCCCATATACAGCTCAAGAATGTGTTATTTCAATCAAATAAATGAATGGAATCCATAAGCATTTTCCATGCATTGCCATTTTTTCTTTATGCCTCTCTTTTAAGAACTACATATATTGGTTTATCACCTATTCAATCATTTTTATGCACATTGTTGTTCTAGACTACCAGGTCATATTGACTTCTTTGACCCGTAATTCACCAAGGACGAGGCAATTAGTTGCATAAGCAAAAATGTGTGCAGCCTTCTCTAAATTGATGCAAAAACTATCTCCCCAAAAGATCTCCAAGCATGGCGTGTACTTAAATGACTGCCAAAGAAACATTTACTATAATATTCCAACTGTAAGTGGTAATTCGCCCGTAAAGTGGGTTGTCGATAATCCCTCAGCAACATCCGTTAGTAATTTGTCGTAAATGAGATTACCCGCTAAGAAAATTCTGATGGATATTTCCGTTGGCAATCTGTCAGTAGCGGCCAATACCAATGGATAAACGATGGATTTGGTTGTTGGTGATACTCTTTTTTTGTCAGTAGAAAGACAATTTCAAGGCGCAATATATAGTTCATTTCATGATTGTTATTCTGGTATGATCCTAAATTGTTACCTTTTATTTTATGTGATTAATGATAAATTCATATGATTTGAAGATTACTTGTTTTTTTGCAGATTATGTAAAACCCGTGAAGTTTTTTCATATATGGTTTTATGATTATAGAGTTACAAATTTATAGTTTTTGAAACTTCAAAAGATTTTGAGTATTTCATAATGCTATAATCACTATTGTTACTATTGTTGACACTATTAGAAAAGGGATACTCCCCGGCCCTGTGTTTTGTTCGTTTGTAGTCTTAATTTCACTGAAAATTTTGGGGTTTTTTTTGTAGTGTAAAATATTGAATTTTGTGAGTTATTCCCCCTTAACTTGGATTTTGAGAGTTCGGTCCCCTCTGGTTTTTCATTTAAGCTTCGTCACTGATCATCGGCGTATATATCCGTCGGTGTCTTTTAGTGTTTTTAGATTTAAAAAAATTTATAAAGCTAAGTAAAAATAAAAATATGTGTGTGTATATATATATATATATAATTATGACTTTTAGATTGTTACACAATCCTTAAAGGGAATAATTTGTTAGTTGCAAGAAAACAATTGTTATACCAGAATTAAGCCAATGATAACCATTCAATTCATTCTCAGGCTGTTCCCATGTCATCCATGCATTTGAGGGAACACTCTAGAATTTTAAAATTCTGAAAACCCAACAAATGAATCTGAAAATAATAATTTACCAAAGGACTAACTACTGTTTTTCGATCATTATTAAAAAAAAAACAAAGAAACTGAGTTTGTTTAATATGTTCCACATATAATTAGACGGAGGTGGATATAGTTAATTAAAATTAACCAATCTAATTGAAGAAACATATGAAACATAAGTAGTGTTAATTAGACGCGTCTTTTCAAGTCTTGTAGACAACTGTTTAAACTTTTTTTTAGTTTGTTGCATGTCTTGATCTTTGTTACCTAAAAAAACCTTAGGATGAAACTTGATTACTTTGTTGTGTTATAATTTTTAGAAAATTGTAGCTCATTTTCACATGACCAACATGCTCAAGAAAACGTAAAAACAATAAAAATAATAAACAGACAGAAACAAAAATTATGTCTGAGAAATGATTTTAAGCTTTTTTGCTTTTGAAAGATTAACTACGGCTATTGAATTTGGAACCAATTGTTTTTGTCCAAATTATCTCGTATTTGCAGGGTTTGTTATTTTCAAATTCAAATTGCAGCCAGTTTTGACCATATTTAGTCAATTCTAACCTCGAATTTCATATGTGAAATTTCGGGAAAATAGAATTCTAATGAATTTTTAATGTCATGCCTATAAAAAAATCCGAAAGATATTATGCCTATAAAAAATTGTTTTTCACGTACATACAATTGTTCTCATATCACATCTATTCCCATAACTGCTCACATTAGGGGATGTATTGTCTTACATGTATGTAGACCAAACCAAGGACTAAATATTGGCCTCCCAAATCAGCTAAATTATAAATCAAAATCGTAAGTTTCTCGTGGCTGCGATGGTAACCATGATACTAACGAGATATAGCAAAGGGACCAGCGGGTCCAAACCCCACCTCGAAAGGTTGTTCTCGAATTAATTTTATAGCTTGAGCCACCACGCAACCTAGCTTGTCGAAGGCCATAAAGTTTTCTAGGTCCTTTTAAGCCATACGTTAAAACTCAACTTTATAAATTATTTAATTGAATGAATTACATTATTTATTAGTGTTGTACATTGATAATGTCTAAAATTGATCTTAATTAAAGTTGATGAAATCTGAATAATTGATAATGTCTAAAATTGATCTTAATTAAAGTTGATGAATTCTGAATAATTGATAATGAGTAAACTACAGCGACAGCCATATCTGTCATGTAACCGTCAGTAGTGAGTTGTCATTGACGGAAATCTGTCGGTAATCGTCCCCCGGATTTTTGTTAGTGGTAGTCTCATTTTAGGATAGACTACAAATGCATCTTACTGATGAACCATTTTACCTGCGGATTACCGATAAATGTTAAAAGGTTGTCCCATGTGCTTGTTTCCAACGGATTACCGAGAGCCTGTTAGCGACGGATTACCAACAGTTTTACATAGGTATCTTAAGTTTTACTGATGTACTTGCCTTCATTGATACCGTTTATTAATATTTATAAAAAAATCCTTAGACAATATAAATAAATAATACACTACTGAAAAAATAAACTACAAATTTAGGTAAATTACAAAAAACTACATAAATTCAAAAAATTCTAGTGATAAATCAGGCTTCAAACTCGGTTTTGGCATGTCTTGTAACATGTAGCAAATTCAATCCTGAGCTCGTTTTTAGCATGTGTTGTAACATGCAAGAAAAAAAATCCTACAATTTAAGAGAAGAAAATTAGATCATTATAAAATATTTCAGCAGTAGAATGACCAAATTGGAACATTTCAATTAAATATTATAGAAACATTGTCAAGCAAACTATCTAATTATTTGAAGTTATGCACAAAATGGAGTTGCAGCCCAAAGTAACATTTTAACTTCTCCACACTTGTTACAAAATGGCAGCACAAATTAGTTAAAGAAAAAGCAATTAACAATACCTATTACAGACATGGAAAAGAAACAAGTACCTAATGATGTCAGTAGCTTTTTACAACTGCTGTAAAAAGCTTAAAAACCACTTCAATTGTTTACAGCAGCGTCTGTAACATTTTAATCTAGATGTCTGCAAAAATTGGGGCAAAACTCCCGCAAAAAAGTCTGGAATCTCTAAATTTTCATAACTCGTAGGAGTTTTCTCTTGATCTAATCATCTCTCTCTCTCTCTCTCTATATATATATATATATATATAAACATTTCAAGTTTCAAATATGACACATCAGTAGATAAAAAAGTTTGGTATAAAAAGTATGATTAAAACCGTTTTATGCGCCATAAGAGCTTTATTATTATTTGTCGACATAATGCAAGATCTTGTATGTAAACTTAGTATATAAACTGACTTAACATCCCAAATAATCTTACTTATGATATTACATCAGTAAGAAATTCATTTTCAAGTTCGTTATCGATTAAACCTTATTTTATGTAAAAAAGGCATTTTAGTAAAAAATTGGCATAATAACGGAACTTGTGCATAAACTCATATTCTGATTATGATCATGTAATATAACCTCAGAGGGTTATGCTATATTATATTATGATTATAATGCAACCTTAGTTCAGTAGCTAACTAATCTAATTCGGGTCAGAATCGAAAATCAAAGTAGAAGTCAAACTTTGCGACTTTCGGTTGCGAACCGACCCTACAACTGAAATTGACGAGTCCAACATGTTCTTATATGTTTTAATAATTATTACTAATTTTTTGAAGTGTCAAAACATGTTTTATAACATATATAAACTCATTTATAATATTTCAAAATCTGGCCTGTTTGATTTTTAATAATAAAACTTTGACCCGTCAATTGGTCTAGTAAACGTGATCTTTATGAGGTGCCCTTTATAGGGATTAACACATACCTTATTACGATCACTTAGCCATGTCCATTATCAACAATCGCTAGACCATAATGTTCTTAATTGAAAGTCAAAGCGTTTTGCGTAAACGCTTGACTTTTAGCTATAAAATGCCTATAAATGAAAATGCAAGAGAAAGGAACACTTATAAGTGACTCTTGGATGAAATACAACTAGTTGGATGTTCCTTTCAGTTATGAACTTCCAGAGGAAGGAGATAAAATGATTTATGAGAAAGGTGCAAGTTCAAGTGAAGAACCAATGCTCCTATTTATAGTTGGAGTGCTTGAAGATGCCAGGTGTTAGCAGGTGTTAGAAGGTGTCTACAAGTGTCCTAAAACGTGGCATAGCAGTTTGGAAGCCCGTGGTTTTGAATTGAATGGGTTTTGGCAACTTGTGTGGCTGTCAAGCAAATTTTCTGCAATAGACCTCTTCTGGCGGTCCGCGAGAGACCAGGTCTTGTCTCTCGTGGCCCGCGAGAGGTCCATAAAATCTTTTGAAATTTGCCACATTTAGCCCCTCAACTTATTAAATTTCTAAAACACCTTTATAAGTATAATTAGCCCTCCGTAGCTAACATTTGGCGTACCCGGGAGTATGCCTGGACATTGTCAAGCTCTCGGTTCGTTAAAAGGTCACTCAGAGGTATAAATTAACACATTGACACTTTTAATCCCTCCATCGCCCAACTTTTATATAATTACACAAATAATCCCTCTCGTCCAACAAGTGGCTCATATGAGAGTTAAGACTCCGTAAAGGGTCACTCAGAGGCTTAGTTTGAGCATGTTGACACCTTTAGTCCTTATTAGTCCTTGTTAGACTTAATATAAAAGTAATGACACGTGCTGATATATTATCGGACATGATTTTACAAGGTGTTACATGGAATGTGCCACTTCGGAAGCAATGTGGATGCTATGATGACGTACGAGATTCGTCATAGAATTAGTGATGGGATTTAAATTGTTTTAAATATGTGATCTATGGCAAAATCATCCATTATATTTAATTTTGAAACTAGTATTGTGATGAAACTAAAAAAAGATCCATCGTAAAATTAGAATTTAACTCATCATTGATATTGCAACACGCGAATTACAAACGTTACAAATCAGTGGGGACATTGATGATGAAAACTAAATAATGTTTTATATACATTGATAAAAAAAACTAAATAATAATGTGTTTCGTTCGTTGGTGAGTTCACCTCTTCGTTTCTAACACTAGGGTATAAGACCTTGTTCTTTTATATCAAACTATCTTATCTCACAATAACTTTTAATTAGAAGTAGTGCACAAAGGAATGAAAGGAACATGTATGTAAAAATCATATTTATATACTTTTTTTACACCAAATTTTATTTTTTATATGCTGTGAGACTTGAATTTGTTGATGCACTTTAGTGTATGTCGCTTGTTCTTAGTTGCGTTTGTAATTGTACGGTCTTTGTTTATTGCGTCTGTTAAATTTTGATAGTGTCGACCAAATCAAGATATCCTCCTATCTTGATTCAGTACGATGTTTAGTTTGTTTGCGTTGTAAAACAGTTGCTTGTGTGCATACTGTTAGTGTTTTTGTTTTATCTTTGCTGTTCTGTTGTTTGCTGTTATCTATTGTCTGTTTGCAGCCTACCCACGAAGAACCTACTTCTTCGTGGGAGTAACACATTCACAAAGAACCCTTCTTCGCGTTTCCTTTAGTTGTTCGTAGGATAGGCCACGAAGAACACCTTCTTTGTGGGCCTATCTATTCTTCATGGCCCATTAATCTTCTTCATAGGGTTACTAGGTGTTGGGCCTATATAAACAAACATGCACTTCAAAGTTTTAGCAAGAGAGTGAGAGAACACCCAAAGTCTGTATGAACATTGCGTGTATGTGTTTGTACTAGCTCTCTTCAGTTAATCAAGATAGTGAATCTTTGGTTACGTTGTGTTTGTGTTACTTTGCTTTGGTTTGCATACTTACATGGATTCCGCACTCGTTTGTGTGTTAGACAACAAGAAAGTAGGTTATCTTGACCCACAAAGTGGACCTACAAGTGGTATCAGAGCATTGGCTCTCTTCCTTATCTAAAACCAAGCATAGTGTTGTGTTTGAGCAAGTTGTGAAGCTTCCTGGAAGTGGTCTTGAACTTAAAGCAAGAAACTTAAGTTTTTACAAGAAAAGTGGTTTAAAACTTATGTAAAACTTGTTGTTTGCAGAAAAATTTTATAAAAACTTTGTTAAAATACATGGAGATATGTTAGGATACGGTTTTTCTTGAAATTTTCTATCAAATTTTTAGTTCGACATATTTTCTGGTGAAGTGTTTGTCGAAAAACTCACTGGAATATTCTTTTAGTGTTGATAGAACCTTAAAATTTGATTGAAAAAGTGTTTTTCGAATGTTTGTTGTTTAACCAAATCTGGTTAACCAGCTACCAACTTACTAAAATTCAGAAACAAGATTCTGATATAAAAGGACACTTCTCACCAAACAATTGACGAAGGACTCATCTGCGAAAAACCCCTTCTACGAAAGACCCCCTTGCGCAGGACTCTTTTACGAAAAACGTATTCTGCAAAGGATCTGAGGTTTTTCGTGAACAGGTTGTTCGTGGTATAGGTTTTTCGTGAACGACTTTTTCATGGAATGATAGTTCGTGACTTTTGAAGTTGTGAATTTTCAACAGAAGGCTTTTATTTCAAGTTAATCATTTGAATTTTGGACATTTAAGCTGATATTCATAAACAAACAAGTAAAATGGGTACAAATCCTTTGGAATGGGGTGTAGTTCAAGTACAAGCCAAGATCCACCACAATCTAGCTCCACAATCTCATGGGTACAATCGTTAATGCCTCAGCAAACGGCCATGATTACCGCTAATCAATGGGCGTGTGTGGCAAATCAAAATCAAAGTATTTAGACTCTTCTCATTAGCGAGAGTGAAACTGGAAGTAACAACCGTCCACCAAATTTGAATCATATGAATGTTATCCCTCATGGAAAGGTCATTTTTGTACATATGTTCTTGTTCAAAATACGTAGTTGTGGACATGTTTTACTACACCTTACAAGGAATATCTCGAAGAAGCAGGATCAAATCCAACCTCTTTAGCTAACTTAGATGAAAATGATAAAAAGGCATATGATTTGGAGAAGAAGGCATTTTTTATCCTTACACAAGCACTTCATAAGGATATATATTATCAATTTGTGTATTGTACCACAACCAAGAATTTATGGGATATTTTGGAAGCAAGAGGGGAAGGAAATGCTGCAACGAAAAAGATACGACATGATCTTTTGAAGAGAGAGTTTGAAGGATTTCTGTTCATGGAAAATGAGATACTAAGCGACATGACAACTTGTTTCTATCATCTGCTTAGTGAAATGTACTCGTACAAGGTGAATGCATCTCCACAAGAGATTGTGATGCGTTTTGCTGATGCCTTACTACCTAAGTGGAGTCAATTCATTAACTTGCTAAAGCATACATGTGTTTTGGATGTGATTAGCATTTATGAGTTTGTTTAAAAGCTTGAGAACAAGAATGAAGAAGAAATACGAAAAGCAAAAAGAGTTCTAGTTCCACAAAACCCTGAAATGTATTTTGGAGGTATTAACACAGGTGTTAGTACACTCAGCAACTGAAACTCCAAACAGCATTTGTGTCAAATGTTAATCATTTTCCACCATAACCAGTTCATACAGATCAATCTGCTGGTTCGGGTGCTCAAACCTATGGCCAAGCATTTGACCCAAAAGCCTTTCTTCCTCAACCACAAGTTGTTACACCCAAATTCCATAACAAACATCTCAACAAGCTTTCTATGGTAACAACTTTCAATCTTCAAATCCTAATGCCATCAGACTTGATACTTCACACCTTTCCAAGGTCAGTGTGGAAGTTGCTCGGGAACACATGGAACTTCTAAACACTATGGTTAGTGCGTATTGTGGATTAGTCGCAGGTTAAACTGGAAACATTAATTTGTCTAGTGAGGACTATCAGCAAATAGACAGGGAGGAGATGGAGTTGATGGATACTAAATGGGCATTTGCAAGTGCGGTTAGAAAAGAGAAAGATTACATGAGTAGAAATGGAAGGACAAGTTTGGAAAAAAAGAAAGACACAAAGTATGGCTTTGATAAAGATGTTGTTACTTGCTTCAACTGTGGTGAGAAAGGTCATATAGAATGCATGCACATTAATACACATGTAGACTACGATGAATCCTTGATTGACTTGATTGTCAGAAGGCGGTCTTAAGGCTTCGCCATTGGACCCTTTTGAATGAGATTTCCCATGGTGTTTTACAACCTCAATAGAAGACGAAGTATGTCTGGTCCATATCGACGTAATGATAATTTTCTTTCTTTTATTTTCTGAAAGTACGTGTTTAAAGTTTACTTGTTGATATTTAGACTACCAAACATATACAATTAGGCGGTGTTTTCGCCATTTTGACGAAATTTGTGTAGCAACTCCAGTTTAGAAGTTCTACTATTTAACAAGCTACATGTCTTTTCCATAAAGACTTCAATCCAATCCAACCCAGTTCGGTTACAAAAAGAGTGATATTGAAGGATTAAAAAGTCCAATTCCGAAAGGCCCATATGGCCATATACATACTTTTGGTTTAGTCAATATTAGGCCCATATACAAATCTTTCCACTTTTGTCGATATGGGCTTGGGCCACACTGAAAGTTGAAGCAGCTAAATTGTAAACTGGATACTTTTGGTTTTGTTTAAGTGGCAATGCTGAACTGAAACCATTGCAACTCCACGTGAACCCGATAATTTCCAATGTTGTATATATCGTTCATCGGTTTATCTTTTACCACGTCGGCAACCCTTATATCCATGTCACTCAGAATGTCCTAATAAAAAATTGTGGGACAAGATCACATCGAAAACGAATTGGATGGTTCATATGTTTTGGGATTGTCAAAGGCGAAATTTTGTTGTTTTGATAATCACTCTATGTTGATATTGGTTACCTTTGACTTTAGAAGTCATAACATGTTTTTTTTTTTTTCAAAATGTAATCTTGAATAGTGTTTAGTTCAAACTTAGCATCAGGTGTTATTAATTTGAAAGTTTTGATATGATTTGAACATGGTTAAAAATATTGTTCAAGATTTTAAAGATGTCTACATAAATTTGAATTCAAAAGTTGGTTCTTTTTGTCATTAAAGTCAATGCCATGTTAACTGTCTGATCTCCCTTCCAATTCATACAATTTTCTTGATACCCTTTTGACTTTTGTGCTCAAAATAGTTTTTCATAAGGGTGTCAATCGTGTCGATTTGCGTGTTGGACGGGTTAAAATGTGCAACCCGAACCCAATCCATATTATTATTCGTGTCAAAGATTTCAACCTAACCCACACATTAATTCGGGTCAACCCGAACAGGACCCGTTATCTCCAGTTTTTAAATGAGTCATACATGTTGATGAGTTATAAACGGGTTATCAATAACGGGTTATCATGAGTGTGACAAGTAAATAATATGCTGTGTTAAAACTAACATACAAAATAGAAAACGAAAAAAACAAAAACTTAGAATTTTTTTTCTAAATACTTAAACGGGTTAATGGGTCAACCCGTTGTTATATAGGTCAACCCAAACTCGACATGCTTTTAATACGGGCCAACCCGAACCTTACACGTTTTAAATGGGTCGTGTTAGTCGACCCAAACCTGTTTTTTTCGTGTCAGGTTGGGTTTTGGATCATATCAAGAATTGTCCACTCCTAGTTTTTCCTAATGAAATCTTGATATTGATTTCTTTATAATACTAACATGGTGGGTTAAGTTATAATACAAAAGTAATTTAAAAATAAGAAGTGTAAGAAGCCACTATAGAGTGACAACTGTCCAAAAAGATTCAAGTAGGAAGGATAATTTTGTCAAAAAGAATAAAAAGATTATGCACATGCAAGTTACATACTATTTGCCCCTCATTTTTTAAACGTCCGTAACTTTTTTATACGTCGTTTGTTTTTAAAAAAATTATACAATAGAATCGAACGTTTTTTATCTTTAATACGAGTATCCTATTGTTATACTTAAAAGAAATTTCAAAAACCCAGTTGCATATTACACAATGGACATAACATAAAACACAATGAGAAAACCTGGTTGCGTATTACACAATTGAGGTAAAACACAATGAGTATCAAATTAAGAACATAATTGAAAGTAGACAAAAAAACACAATCGATGACTTGGGATAAAAGACACAATGGACAACAAACTAAACACAATGAGTATCAAACTGAAAATACAATTGCTGACTTCGGATAAAAGACACAATGGGCAGCAGACTAAAACACAATGGACAATAGACTAAAACACAATGAATAATGGATTAAAACACAATGCGCAACAAAACAAATAATACAATGAACAACATATTAAAACACAATCGATAGCATAATAAACACAATGACTAGAACCTATAACACAATATATAGAAAACTAAAATATAACACTATCTTCATTGTGTCAAACATTGTGTTATAGGTTCTCATAAAAATGTAATGGACATAACCCATATCAACACTTTGTTATAAGTTTTGATAAAAACATAAGTATGAAAACTTTAGTAAAAAAACGTAAGAACCAAAAACCAGTTAAAAGACACAATGACCTGAACCTTTAAAACATACAAAAAAACCCAATAAAAGGAATTTTTTTATATACAATATCATACTCATATTAAAGATAAAAAAGTTTCTTATTATGGTGATTTTTTTAAAAACAAATGTCGTGTGAAAAAGTTATGGACGTTTTAAATTGATTGGGGAATTGGCACGTGCCTTGCATGTGGAGAGAGACAATCAATAAATATGAAATTCCTTTTAAGCCTTTCCATTATTTTTTCTTTTAACTGAAATTAATATCAACTCTCCAAATCTAAGATCAATGAAATAAAATCCTCCTTACCCTTCTAATTTATGTTGTTGTATTTGTATCTGATCATAATCCTTAAAATGGTTACAAAACATTCTCCAGCTTTTGACATTCAAAACTAGTTTTGTTGACTTCAAAGGTCATCCCTAGAGTTCTTACAAATTTATTTCTTAATAATGCTGATCCTTTTGGTTCCTCTTTCACAGGGATACCATCGTCATATTCTCTCGATCATTGGCCTCCGTTGCCACCACCACCACAGCCGCTGCTTCTGCCGCTTCCACGAGCACCTGCTGTTACATGCGCCACCCTCCACCGTAATTATTACGTATATTTTCATGTCGTATTTATATACTAAAAAGTTGAAGGAAACGGAAAAATAGAAGTTTCAAGGTGCATTAAACTCCTACGCAACTGAGACTATCATCACATAAATCAGGCTCACACTATCAATTGCAAGTTTTATACAACCACCATAGGTAATATTGAATATATAAACTAGTCATAATGGTTTGAAAACTCGCTTTCCTTAAATCATATACATCATTGTGATTCATGTCATATTTAGGAAAATATGACAAAGTATTAAGCCTATCATTAATTCCTAATGTCGTGTCTGTTACAACCCAACCATGAGAACTTAACTGAAAAAGCTAGTCTAGTGGGTGAGTGAGTCCATTTAGATTTGGACTATAAACCCCACATTTTTTGTCCATACAACAGATGTGGGACAAGTCACCTTGCAATGATTTCAATTCGTAACGATGTATTTTCTTCATGGCGTCATAGTCTTGTATGGTTATACAAAAAGTCTTGTGATTTTTGCCCATACAACCGAACCGGTACTCGATACCATTTGCTCATCCCTATTTGGTAGACATTGCTCGTGACTCATTGCTCATCCTTCTTGCAATAAAAATGAATGATCCTCTTCCTTCTATTTTCACCAATGAGCCATCTCCAAATTTCACTAGCCTGTTAATTTTAGAATCGATTTTTGAAAAATGATTCTTATCTTCGATCATATGGTTCAAAGCTCTACTGTCTAGATACCATGTATTATTAGTTTTAGCATCATTACGATAGAGATTTGGGGGTGTACCTTATCTTCATTAAGAAGTATCCGCTCATAACTTCCACAAAATTAGCCATCATTATCTCATCGCCTTCTTTGACGTTCTGGCTTGTGTTTGCTTGTTGATATTTTGGTTTACAACATTCCCATGCAAAATGCTTATATTCATTGCAATTGTAACACCCAACCGTACCATTCAAGCTATTTTCACAACCCCTTTCTTTACTGTTACCTCGCCCGCGTCCTCGACATTGTAACATTCTCCAAAAACGGATCACGAGAACCCGAATCCCTTTGTAAACCGGTTCAAACCATTTGAAAATTTGTAATGAAGCCCCAAATATGTACAATATGTTGGTTATTTGTTATTATGTAATGAACTAATTGGCGTACATAATAATAACTTGATCCTAGTCCGATTTTTATGAAACTTAGGTAATAAGATAGAGAAAAATAAGCTCGTCCTAATTGTATTTTCGTATTTCTATAAAACGTCGTATTTATCATTTATTTAGTTATATAAGAAAACGAGTTAAGCAACTGAATTATTTATATATATAAAACAATAATGTATTATAATAATAATATTAAAAATGAAACCACAAGACCACACCTTCCCACACACCCTTATTCCAAATGACAGGGAGACTCAACCTAAAAGATGGGTCTGTCGTTTGGAGGCCACATCCCAAACGACCTCTCTGCCGTTTGAAACAAGGCACCTATATTTTCTTTCTTCTGCAAATCGCAATACTTTTGTTCCAAGCAACAAATCTGGTTTTGTTCGGCAATGATTTATATTCTAAATCACCCTAAAATAAGTCTAATATTAATACCTATCAATAAAACGTCCAAATTCATTGTTTACTTACTTAATTTTCAACCTAAGCATATCTCCACTAAAGATACAAGATACCCAACATTTTATAACAAAAATTCGATTGTTATAACATCTCTCCTTCATTCTAGCAATTTCTCCATCTTTTACAAACAATATCCCACCTCCAAATCGTCCTAAGTCTCTCTCTAAATCTCGAATTCAAGGCACCGGAAGATATAGGGCTCGGAACTTCATCTTTTCTTATCTCCTTTAATTCCCTATCAAAACGAGCTAGTTCCTGTGTCTATTCCACTTAATTTTTCGTGATCTACAAAACCCTCGTGATAGAGGGCATCCAAAATCCAAATTAAATTTCTTGTATTTTAGTGTTCTTGAATTTAGAATTTGGGGTTTTGAACTTAAATTAATGTTTTGTTTAAATTGAAAGTTGTTTACTGCTCTAAACATGTTAGATTGGATCTACTAATCTTTGAGAATTTTAGTCATCTTTTGAATTTGTGTAATAATTTAATTATGTTATATTATATAAAAATAATATAAAATATGAAAGTCATGAAAATAAAGTTTAAAAATATTAATCTATTTTTTTAGAAAAATATACAAGTTATGAAATTTTTATAATAATTTTCATGTATCTCGATTTAATTATTTTGTAATAAAAAATTAATTATATTATGGAACTAATAATCAATAATTTGAATAATTTACTTTAAAAAAAATTATTTGCAAAGGTATATATAGTCGGGAAAGCTCATAACCTTCTAAGAGGTGATGCATCTCTGTTCTCACCTGGATTATTTGGAATCCAGGAAACCATGGTGAAATAAGACATAACTTGTGAATAATAAAATTTAATAATCAATAAATACATTTTCAATGGAAAATCCCTAAAATATAGGATTTAAATTGTATAGTTATTTGTGTGTTGTTTGTTGGTATTTTCGTTATTATATATTTTAGGGTAACTCGTATCTCGTGAAGCTCTTATTCTCAAGCGGTATATATACTTGGATTAAAGCTAATGCAAACAGTGACTAGATCTATTTCCTCTCTTTACGCTTAATCCTTGGGCTTATCATGTGTCATTTAAGTTTCTCGCGTTTCATTCGATTACATTTTCAAAATGCAAATTAAATGTGTAGTTTATGTGTTATATGTTGTGGTTTACTTTTTTGTTATATGTTATTTATTACTCGCTTTGTGTCACAATTTCACATCATGGATCCATTGGCTATCGGTTCCCCACGCCCATGGGTTGAACTTGGTATTGCCACCATTGTTTTGCGTTGTTTCACATTATGTCGCAAGATTAATTATTGGTGTCATTTATTTAATTGCCGTTGATGATGTCATCGGTTGACAATGCGAGGTGGTGGTGGTTATCGTAGATCTAGATGGATGGGGGAGGTGTTATGTGGCGATTTGGATGGAGGTGGTGGTATGGTGTGGCGGATCTGGATGGAGGCAATGTGATGGTGTGGTGGATCTAGAAGGAGGCGGTGGTGTGTGGCAGATTTGGAGAGTTCTGTTGTTGCAAACAGTTTATAGAGAGAAAGTTTTGAGAGAGAGGGGGGGCATGAATATTTTGTGCACAAATAGTCCTTAGGCGGTAAAAAGAAGAATTTGTCCTCATGTGCAATGCATATGACTGGATTTAACTAGAAATTTTAACTAGGTTAGGGTCAAAGATCAAAGGTGTAATGAGTTTGTCAAATAAAGGACCGTGACTATAATTATTGAAATTAAAGAGTATCTATTGCAATCTGATACAAACATAAAGGATGAAAAGTGTAATATACCTTAGAAAAGATATCATCAACAGATGCAACTTGTAATTTCATGGTTTGAAGAATCGCCTACTTTTGATTACGAGTTCAAGCGCACACTTTTGATTCACATCTAGAGCTTGCAATTTTACTTCCAATTTCATACCATAACTCTTTCTGATTTTACTCATATTTTCGACTTGCATGTTGTTTATTTGTAATCCGCTGTTAACATAAGGTTAAACCTAAAAGAAACGTTGACCGGAGATTGGGATGGAGCGGATGACAACTAGCTGACTTCTTCCTGTCCACAAAACCTTGTATTTGTAAGGGTTTGAACCCATGTAACATTCTTAGGAATAAACACCATACCAATAGACCACACTTACATATTTAAATCATAAATTTTTTAGGTGCATAAATTATTGTACATATGGGGACCAGGATATTGAAAATGACTAGATTGCTGCATACTTAAAATCCGATATGGAAAATGGATCTCAGTTTATGATGTTCTTATATGATTTTTAATAAATAAATTCCCATATATCATTGATGTTTCTTATTCATCCTGTGAAACAACGAAGCTTTTACTTTAAAACTATGATTCTTTAATCTAAAAAAAGGTCACTTTGAAATAGATTAACTTACAATTTTTTATGGTTTCCAAAGTTTTGTGTTTTTTTTTTCTTATAATAGGAAACATGAACTCAAAACCGCCCCTCTCAAAAGTGTTTAAAAGCTTTGTGTTTATCAATGGACCACTACCCATTAATGTTTTTTTCATGATACATATTATTAAAATGTCAGATAAAACCATCTTTTACGTTCTTCGATGTTCTGATTTCTGATAGATTTAAATTGGTGGTAAAATTAACAAATAAATTTAAATCACTCGCTAGTTTTACGATTAAATCTAAACAGTCCATAATTTGACGTGAGATATTTCTCCGTGGGCGTCACCATTAGTGGTGCATTTCTAGCAATAGCTATTATACAAGTTTGATTTTGAATTCACATGTGTTTCAAAGTTGACCCACATGTCTCCTATTCACCAATTGGGTAAACATATTTTACTCACTTGGCAACAACAGAACCATACGAAACTGAGCTTCTTATCACGTTGAAAACTATAGCGTCCACCCAATCAACTAGTATTAGTGACGGCTTCTTCACGGAACAAAACTGTCACCATGTTGTGACTGATTTGAAGATGGGAAGTGCTTGCAAGCGATGAGATACTTTTACGACATTATTCTGATGAAATATCCGTCAAATATAATATGTTTATCTAAATAATTTGTGATAGAATTGTGTAACAGAAGTGGAGAAGCACGTTGATTAAAAGTTGGTTAGATTGATAATAAATATTCCAACTATAGGTTTCGACTCCATCTTGTGCATAAGTTAGAATAATTAAATAGTTAGGTTAACGTTGTTTTTATGAAAGTTGTTTTTATAATATGTATGGAAATGTTCTTTTGCAACCGTTATGCTTCTGATATTTATATAAATAATCCGTAACACTGTAAATTTGAAAGACTCAATATCATGTTTTTAATGAAAAAAAAACATGACTCATCTTAGGGTTTTTTCATATGCTTTTATCATCTTGCTCTTCATGAGCTTTACCATGTTAATCTCCCAAGTGAGGAGATTTATTTATAATCCATATTACATATTTAATCCATCTTCAACTTTAAACCATCTTCTAGCCAACACATAAGATTTACCTAAGGCAATACAATACCCCAATTAGTATTAATAACCCATATGATTGTATATGGATAAGACATATTAGACCCCACTTAAAAGTTAGCACAAACTTGAAGATATACCATGCTTGGCGTGGGTTATGCCAACCTCGGTGTAGCCTATGCGGGCTCTGTGAAAGACAAAAATTAGCCTATGTAGTCCATCAATCCAGTGTGGCTTATGCTGAAGTCAATCAAGTGTGAGCCACGCTAGAGTCAAAGTAAGCAACTCTCCAACTCAAGATCCAGTTTTTGGTTTTAACGTTTCTTTCCGATCTAGAACTTCTTGTATTTGTTTCTATGTCAAAGTAAGCACCTCCAAGTCAAGATCCAGTTTTGGTTTTAACGTTTCTTTCCGATCTGAGGTTCTTGTATTTGTTTCTAATTATCGTAATTCAAACAATGGGTTAAATACATGATTCTAAACATTTAAGTTTCAATTCTATCCCAAACAAATCATAAATTAAAGCCTTAGGATCACAAAGCCCAATATAGTTTCAAAACAGGTCAAAAATAATAATTTCCTTTTCATGTCATTATTTGTTCTAACCCTTTATATGCTTACCTTGTCTACTCCTCAATTTCAAATGATGCAAGGTCACAACTTATATAATCCACGTTATTAACTACACCTGCAAATTTATAACTATGAAATCACGTCACGTTCATATTAGTGAAATTTACACATATTATACATTCTTTTAAATGTATAACCCACCGAAAATATTTGTTGCTATTTACCTATTTACCGACAACAAGATCTCAGAAGTGAGTGTTGTCGTTGATCTCCCGTTGTTTGAGGATGTGATTTTGAATTTGATTACCGCTCAGACTTTTATGTCCTTCGTTGGTATGGTTCATTTCAGATGGCATATTTATCGGTAGTTCGTCAATAGGAATTTCTATATAAGCCTCACCACCTCGGTGGTTCATTGATTATTTCAATTCAAGCCTAAAAATTACAACCTCCATCCACTTCAAATACGGCAGACCATTGTTTGGGTATGGTTTATATATGTAACTATATTATATAAATATGGTTATATAATCAAGTTATGTAAATGATTTACCATAGGGGTTAAAGGTGATAATTCAGTTCATCATGAAAGGAACAAGAAATGGTTAATTATAACCAAGATTTGATGGTTTTGGTTAATTTCCACTCGGCAGTCAAATGATATCTGACATAGCTATTTTAAATAAAGTGTTGGATTGAGCGTCTTTAGTGGTTATTAATTTATTAAAATAGTTATTAATTTATTATAATAGTTTTAATAACTATTTTAATAAATTAATAAGTATTTCATATAAGATTTTTTTTACTCTATCAATACTTAAATTTAGGTTTTTATATTTTTGACTCTTCTATGATAGTAACAAATCTTCTTTCTTTTTTTCTAAATATTCTAGGTTAAACACATTACCTAGCATCCTTTTGTTGGATTTAATATTAATTACTATTAGTATATATGATAAATAGTTACAAGGATTTTTATGATATCCCTAAAGTTTACCAAACAAAACAAAAGTGTAACTTTGATTTAATTTTTAAATGGATACAATTAATTTAAAATATAATGCAATAAATTTGTAACAAGATACGTTGCCAAATAGAGAAAATCAATATCCAGAAAAAACTTTGAAAAAATATATAGCAAAATCCGTAGCAAACTCGTAAACTTAAATATTTAGAAAATAGTGTAATAATTGCAATATTCTTAGCAAAAATAAGAAATTGTTATATACATAATCATTATAAATCGAGTATAAAAAGTGACAAAATCTATAGCAAATTCTGTAGCAAGGCAATAATAATCTATTTTTAATGATGTATATTAACCCTAATATGACTTGTGTAACCCGACTTGTTTTTATATCTATCGTAATTCGGGTTCTTTATCTACGGGTTTAATCTTGAATATTATATGTTTCGATGTTCATTTTGAGACTTATATTATTACAATTTTAAATTTTTGGTCCATACATACTTTTTACGCATTTATTCGTTATATTCCTTAATTTTTTTATGATGCATTTTTCGACCAAACCAAACATGAGGGGCTAAAGTTGTAAAAAACAAATTGGTGGAATTGTCTCACTGTCGCGCCTCGCCAGCAAGGGGGGAGGGTCACCCCACACGATGCATAGAGGATTGTCGAACCAGACTTTTCAGTTTCGCGATTTTGGTCAAAAGACAACCTTTAACTCGTGTTAATCTCAATTGGTATTGTTGTTTTCGGTTTCAAAATGTTTGTTATGCACTTAGACTCCATTACAAGTCTATACCCACCATCGATTTGTGAAATTATCTCACTTCACATTCCATTTCCTAAACTCTATGCTTCACATCCATTTCCTAAACTCTATGCAGAATAACCCTTTATCAATTTCCTCATATCTGCTACCAATTCAAAAATCTAGAATCTAGGGCTCCAATCTTATTTGAGTCGATTCTAACTCATTTAAGGTAATTCTTGAGTCTATTCCACTTTATTTTTTCAGCTCTACAAAAGTCCTCTATCAATTTCTGTTGATAGAAGGCAATTGTAGTTCGTTTAGATTCACATGAATTATAGGGTTCTTAGCATTTGAGGATTTTTATATTGTCTTCAATTAAACTACTTATTGTTACATGATGATTCTAGACATATATTATGATGTAATTTCATTAGTTACCATATAAATCATGTTTGCCTATTTTTCTAGGATTTAATTCGTTATAAGCTAGATGATAATCACTATAAACCATTAGAATAATCATGCTAGAAATTTATGTTAATTATTAGACTAGTAATATTATTATTTTCCAGAATATATTTGGAGAATTTTTTAATATAATATTTGCTAATTTAAATGTAGACTATTATATATTTAAGCTAGTTTAAACTTGTTAGTCTAGTCAACCTTATCTAAACTCGTGAGTCTATTCAAGCTCGTTTAAACTCACTAGTCCATTCAAGTTCATTTAAACTTGCGAGTCTAGTTAAGCTCATATAAACTCGCGATTCTAGTTAAGCTCGTATAAACTCGCGACTCTATTCAAACTCATTTAAACTCGCGGGTCTATCCAAGTTCGTTTAAACTCACTAGTCGAGCTACGTTCATTTAAACTCGCTAGTCTATTCAAGCTCATTTAAACTCGCCAGTCTAATTAAGCTTGTGTAAACTCGCCATTCCAGTTAAACTCATATACACTCGCTAGTCCAATCAAACTTATGTAGTCTCGCGAGTCTATTTAAGCTCGTCTAAATTAGCAGTCTATTTAAGCTTGTTTAAACTCACACGTCTATTCAAGCTCGTTTAAACTTGCTAGTGTAGTCAAGCTCGTCTAAACGCGCGAGTCTAGTTAAGCTCGTTTAAACTTGCGAGTCTATTCAACTCGTTTAGACTCGCCGATCTAGTCAAGGTTGTTTAAACTCTCAAGTCTATTCAACTCGTTTAGACTCGCAAGTCCAATCAAGGTCATTTAAACTCTCAAGCCTAATCAAGCTCGTTTAAACTCACTAGTCTACTCAAGCTCGTTTAAACTCACTAGTCTACTGAAGCTCGTTTTTTATTTTGTGTTATGAATTATATATATATTATATAATATATATATATATATATATATATATTTTCTATATAATAACTATAATGTTAACAATAAAAAAATTTGGGTAAAATTCATACCAAATTGTGTAGCAAAAATCTCAAAATCTGTACTGAAAATCTTTTAAAATATGTAGCTAGATTCCGAATAAAAATCATAGCAATGTAGCATAACCAGTAGCAAAAACCGTAGCGAAACTGGTAGCAAGTTTTTGTAGCTAACATTCGTAGTGAAAATAACGCAAAAGATAGCAAATTTTCGTACACAAACCATAGCAAGTTCGTAGTTAAATTATGTAGCAAAAATGGTAGCAAAAACTTAGTAAATTTCCGTAACACTCGTAGCAAAAACTACTTCGTAGCTAAACATTAGTAACAAAATTTCATAGCTAAAACTATCCGTAGCTAAAAATCCATAGCGAAATTCCGAGGCAACCTTTTTCGTAGAAAATCCATGGCTAAAATAGTGATGCCCATTTATTAGCTAAAGTCATCGCAAATATAATATCCGTAGCTAAAGTTCGTAGCAAATAAATTTGCGACGAGACTTGTAGCTACGGACTAAATTCGTAGCAGACACCTAGTTTGCAACGGATATGCTAGGGATTTGGCCGTAGCAAATAACTATTTATGTAGTAGTGTTTTATGCTCAAAATAGTTTTTTCTAGAGGTATCAATGGTGTCGGTTTGTGTGTTGGCAGGTTAAAATGTGCAACTCAAACCCAACCCATATTATTAACGGTGTCAAAGATTTCAACCCTAACCCACACACACATTAATTCGGGTCAACCCAAACACGACCCGTCTAACCCAAACTAGTCATACATGTTGACGAGTTATAAACAGGTTATTAATAACGTGTTTAATGGTGATCATTAGTGTGACAAGTAAATAATATGGTGTGTCAAAACTAACATATAAATGGAAAACGAAAAAAAACTTAGAAGTTTTTTTTTCTAAATACTTAAACGGGTTAACGGGTCAGTCCGTTGTTATATAGGTCAACCCAAACTCGACATGGTTTTAATACGGCCATCCCAAACCTTCCATGTTTTAAACGGGCCGTGTTAGTCGACTCAAACCTGTTTTTTTGGTGTCGGATTGGGTTTTGGATCTATCAAGAATTGTCACCCCTAGTTTTTCCTAATGAAATCTTGATATTGATTTCTTTATATTATTAACATGGTGTATTGAGTTATAATACAAAGTAATTTAAAAATAAAAAGTGTAAGAAACCACTATAAAGTGACAAGTGTCCAAAAAAGATTCAAGTGGGAAGGATAACTTTGTCAAAAAGAATAAAAGATTATGCACATACAAGTTACATGCTGTCTCCCCTTATTTTTTAATGTCCGTAACTTTTTTATACGTCATTTGTTTTTAAAAAAATTATACAATAGAATCGAGCGTTTTTTATCTTTAATATGAGTATCCTATTGTTTGTTATACTTCAAAAAAATTCGATAACCCAGTTGCGTATTACACAATGGAGATAACATAAAACACAATGAGAAAACCTGGCTACGTATTATACAATTGACATAAGGTAAAACACAATGAGTATCAAATTAAGAACATAAATGAAAGTAGACAAAAAAACAATATCGATGACAAGAGATAAAAGACACAATGGACAATAAACTAAATACAATGAGTATCAAACTAAAAATACAATTGATTACATAGGATAAAAGATACAATGGGCAACAGACTAAAACACAATGAACAATAGACTAAAACACAATGAATAATGGATTACAACACAAGCGCAACAAAACAAAAAACACAATAAACAGCATATTAAAACAAAATCGATAGCATAATAAACACAATGACGAGAACCTATAACATAATACATATAAAAAACTCAAATATAACACTATCTTCATTGTGAGAGACGTTGTTTATGGGTTCTGATAAAAATGTAATGGACATAACCCATATTAACACCGTGTTATAAGTTTGGATAATAACACAATGTATGGAAACTTTAGTAAAAATGTAAGGACCAAAATCCAGTTGAAAGAGAGAATAATCAGAATCTTAAACACAATACAAAGAAAACCCAATAAAAAGAATTTTGTATATAATAATATCATACTTATATTAAAGAAAACGCTCGTTATTACCGTGATTGTTTTAAAAATAAATGTCATATGAAAATGTTATGGATGTTCTAAATGGATTGGGGAATTGACACATGCATTGCATGTGGAGAGACAAAGTCAGTAAATATGAAATTTCTTTTATGCCTTTCCATTATTTTTTCTTTTCATGAAATTAATGTCCTCTCCAAATCTAAGTTCAATGAAATAGAATCTTTTCTTACCCTTCTTATTTATGCTTTCATTTGTATTTGATCATAATCCTTAACATGGTTACAAAAACATTCTCCTTGACATTCAGAACTAGTTTTGTTGACTTCAAAAGTCAATGATGTGCTGGCTGTCTGATGTATCATCACCCGTAGAGTTCTTAAAACTTTATTTCTTAATAATTCTGATCCTTTCGGTTCCTCTTTCACAGGGATACCATCGTGATCTTCTCTCCACCACCACAGCCGCTGCTGCTGCCGCTTCCACGAGCACCTACTGTTACTATGCGCCACCCTCCACCGTAATTATTATGTATATTTTCATGTTGTATTTATATACTAAAAAGTTGAAGGAAACGGAAAAATAGAAGTTTCAAGGTGCATTAAACTCCTACGCAACCGAGACTATCATCACATAAATCAGGCTCACACTATCAATTGCAAGTTTTATACAAGCACCATAGGTAATATTGAATATATAAACTAGTCATAATGGTTTGAAAACTCGCTTTCCTTAAATCATATACATCATTGTGATTCATGTCATATTTAGGAAAATATGACAAAGTATTAAGCCTATGATTAATTCCTAATGTCATGTCTGTTACAACCCAAACATGAGAACTTAACTAGCTAGTCTAGTGGGTGAGTGAGTCCATTTAGATTTGGACTATAAACCCCACATTTTTTGCCCATACAACAGATGTGGGACAAGTCATCTTGCAATGATTTCAATTCGTAACGATGTCTTTTCTTCATGGAGTCATAGTCTTGTCATGGTTATACAAAAAGTCTTGTGATTTTTGCCCATACAACCAAACCGGTACTCGATACCATTTGCTCATCCCTATTTGGTAGACATTGCTCGTGACTCATTGCTCATCATTCTTGCAATAAAAATAAATGATCCTCTTCCTTCTATTTTCACCAACGAGCCATCTCCAAATTTCACTAGCCTGTTAATTTTAGAATCGATTTTTGAAAAATGATTCTTATCTTCGATCATATGGTTCGAAGCTCTGCTGTCTAGATACCATGTATTATTAGTTTTAGCATCACTACGATAGAGATTTGGGTGTACCTTATCTTCATTAAGAAGTATCCGCTCATAACTTCCACAAAATTAGCCATCATTATCTCTTCGCCTTCTTTGACGTTCTTGTTTGTGTTTGCTTGTTGATATTTTGGTTTACAACATTCCCATGCAAAATGCTTATATTCATTGCAATTGTAACACCCAACCGTACCATTCAAGCTATTTTCACAACCCCTTTCTTTACTGTTACCTCGCCCGCGTCCTCGACATTGTAACATTCTCCAAAAACGGAATGGATCACTAGAACCCGACTCCCTTTGTAAACCGGTTCAAACCATTTGAAAATTTGAAATGAAGCCTCGGATATTTACTATAGGTTGGTTATTTGTTTTTATATAATGAACTAATTGGCATACATAATAATAACTTGATCCTAGTAACATTTTTATGAAACTTAGATAATAAGATAGAGAACAATAAGCTCGTCCTAATTGTATTTTTGTATTTCTATAAAACGTCATATTTATCATTTATTAGTTATACAAGAAAACGAGTTAAGCAACTGAATTAATTATATATATAAAACAATTATATATTATAATAATACTAAAAATGAAACCAAACGACCACACCTTCCCACACACCTTTATTCCAGGGGGGCTCAACCCAAACGATGGTGTCGGTCGTTTGGAGGCCACATCCCAAATGACCTCCCTGTCGTTTGAAACAAGACACCTATATTTTCTTTCTTCTGCAGATCGCAATACTTTTGTTCCAAGCTACCAATCTCGTTTTGTTCAGCAATGATTATGTTCTAAATCACCCTAACATAAGTGTAATATTAAAACCTAACAATAAAATGTCCAAATTCATTGTTTACTTACTTAATTTTCAACCTAATCATATCTCCATTAAAGATACAAGATACCCAAAATTTAATAACCAAAATTCGGTTGTTATAACATCTCTCCTTCATTCTCGCAATTTATCCATCTTTGACAAACAATATCCCACCTCCAAATCGTCCTAAGTCTCTCTCTAAATCTCGAATTCAAGGCACAGGAAGATATAGGGCTTGGAACTTTATCTTTTCTTATCTCCTTTAATTCTCTATCAAACGAGATAGTTCTTGTGTCTATTCCACTTAATTTTTCGAGATCTACAAAATCCCTCTACCAATTTCTGTCATAGAGGGCATCCAAAATCCAAATTAAATTTCTTGTATTTTAGTGTTCTTGAATTTAGAATTTGGGTTTTTGATATAAGTTAATGTTTTGTTGAAATTGAAAGTTGTTTATTGCTCTAAACATGTTAGATTAGATCTTGTAAACTTTGAGAATTTTAGTAATCTTTTGAATTTGTGTAATAATTTAATAATGTTATATTATATAAAAATATGAAAATCATGAAAATAAAATTTATAATTCTTAATCTATTTTTTTCAGCAGATATACAAGTTATGAAATTTTTATAATTTTCATGTATCTCGATTTAATTATTTTGTAATAAAAAGATGAATTAAGTTATGGAACTAATAGTCAATAATTTGAATAAATTACTTTAAAAAAATTATTTGCAAAGGTATATATAGTTGGGAAACCTCGTAACCTTCCAAAAGGTGATGCATCTCTGATCTCACCCGGATCTTACGGAATCCAGGAAACCACGAAGAATCAAGATGTAACTTGTGAATAATAAAATTTAATAATCAATAAATACATTTTCATACAAAAATCCCTAAAATATAGGATTTAAATTGTATAGTTATTTATGAGTTGTTTGTTCGTATTTTCATTATTATATCTTTTAGGGTAACTCGTATCTCGTGAAGCTCTTATTCCCAAGCGGTATATTTGATCAAAGCTAATGCAAACAGTGAGTAGATCTATTTCCACTCTTTACACTTAACCTTTGGGGCTTATCATGTGTCATTTAAGTTTCTCTCGGTTTCATTCGGTTACATTTTTAATATGCAAATTAAATGTGTAGTTTATGTGTTATATGTTGTGGTTTCATATTTATTACATGTTATTTGTTACTCGCTTTGTATCGCAATTTCACATCATGGATCAATTGGCTACCGGTTACCCACGGCCATGGGTTGAACTTGGTATTGCCACCATTGTTTTGCATTGTTTCACATAACGTCACAAGATTAATTATTGGTGTCATATTTTTAATTGTTGTTCATGATATTATCGGTTGATGATGCGAGGTGGTGGTGGTTGTCACAGATCTAGATGGAGGTGGAGGTGTTATGTGGTGATTTGGATGGAGGTGGTGGTGTGGTGTGGTGTGGCGGATATGGATGGAGGCAATGTGATTGTGTGGTGGATCTAGATGGAGGTGGTGGTGTGTGGCGGATTTGGATAGTTCTGTTGTTGCAAACAGTTTATAGAGAGAAAGTTTTGAGAGAGAGAGAGAGAGGGGCATGAATATTTAGTGCACAAATAGTCCTTAGGCGGTAAAAAGACAAATTTGTTCTCATGTGCAATGCATATGATTGATTTCACTAGAAATTTTAACTAGGTTAGGGTCAAAAGACGAAAGATATAATGAGTTTGTCAAATAAAGGACCGTGACTGTAATTATTGAAATAAAAGAGCATCTATTGCAATCTAATGCAAACATAAAGGACGAAAAGTGTAATATACCCTACAAAAAATATCATCAACAGACGCAACTTGTAATTTCATGGTTTGAACAATCGCCTACTTTTGATTCCTAGTTCAAGCGCACACTTTTGATTCATATCTAGAGCACGCAATTTTACTTCCAATTCCATACCATAACTCTGTCTGATTTTACTCATATTTTTGACTTGCATGTTGTTTATTTGTAATCCGCTGTTAACATAAGGTTAAACCTAATAGAAACGTTGACCGGAGATTGGGATGGAGCGGATGGCAACTAGCTGACTTCTTCCTGTCCACAAAACCTTGTATTTGTAAGGGTTTGAACCCATGTAACATTCTTAGGAATAAACACCATACCAATAGACCACACTTACATATTTAAATCATAAATTTTTTAGGTGCATAAATTATTGTACATATGGGGACCAGGATATTGAAAATGACTAGATTGCTGCATACTTAAAATCCGATATGGAAAATAGAACTCAGTTTATGATGTTCTTATATGATTTTTAATAAATAAATTCCCATATATCATTGATGTTTCTTATTCATCCTGTGAAACAACCAAGCTTTTACTTTAAAACTATGATTCTTTAATCTAAAACAAGGTCACTTTGAAATAGATTAACTTACAATTTTTTATGGTTTCCAAAGTTTTGTGTTTTTCTTTTTTTCTAACACAAAATTTTCTTTTAATTCTTGTCGTCCGTGAAACTTGAACTCAAAACCTCCCCTCCCAAAAGTGTTCAAAAGTTTTGTGTTTGTCAATGGACCACTATACATATCATTAAAATGTTCATGAATGTTCACGACCATAAAAGCATATAAAAACATCTTTTACGTTCTTCGATGTTCTGATTTCTGATAGATTTACGTTGGTTGAAAATTAACAAATAAATTTAAATCACTCGCGAGTTTTACGATTAAATCTAAACAGTCCATAATATTGACGTGAGATATTTCTCCGTGGCTAGCGTCACTATTAGTGGTGCATTTCTAGCAATAGCTATTATACAAGTTTGATTTTGAATTCATGTGTGTTTCAAAGTTGACCCACATGTCTCCTATTCACCAATTGGGTAAACATATTCTACTCACTTGGCAACAACAGAACCATACGAAACTGAGCTTCTTATCACGTTGAAAACTATAGCGTCCACCCAATCAACTAGTATTAGTGACGGCTTCTTCACTGAACAAAACTGTCACCATGTTGTGACTGATTTGAAGATGGGATATGTCAGTCGTCGTTAGCTTGCATGTGATGAGATACTTTAAGACATTTATTGTGATGACAAATCCGTCAAATATGATATGTTTATCTACATAATTTGTGATATCATTGTGTAACAGAAGTGGAGAAGCACGTTGATTAAAAGTTGGTTAGATTGATAATAAATATTCCAACTATAGGTTTGACTCCATCTTGTGCATAAGTTAGAATAATTAAATAGTTAGGTTAACGTTGTTTTTATGAAAGTTGTATTTATAATATGTATGGAAATGTTCTTTTGCAACCGTTATGCTTCTGATATTTATATAAATAATCAGTAACACCGTAAATTTGAAAGACTCAATATCATGTTTTAATGCGAAAAAAAACATGACTCATCTTAGGGTTTTTTCATATGGTTTTATCATCTTGCACTTCATTATCTTTGCCATGTTAATCTCCCAAGTGAGGAGATTTATTTATAATCCATATTAAGGAGATTTATTTATAATCCATATTACCCATTTAATCCATTTATGTCAATTCCATTATTTATTTCAAATTTAGGGTGTTACAAATGTCTATATACATTAAATCCCGGATCTTCAACTTTAATCCATCTTCTAGCCAACACATGAGATTTACCTAAGGCAATACAATACCGCAAATTAGTATTAATAACACATATGATTGTATATGGATAAGACATATCAGACCCCACTTAGAAGTTAACACAAACTTGAAGATATACCATGCTTGGCGTGGGTTATGCCAACCTTAGTGTAGCCTATGCGGGCTCTGCGAAAGAGTAAAATTAGCCTATGTAGGCCATCAATCCAGCATGGCTTATGCTGAAGTCAATCAAGTGTGAACCATGCTGGAGTCAAAGTAAGCAACTCTCCAACTCAAGATCCAGTTTTTGGTTTTAACGTTTCTTTCCGATCTAGAACTTCTTGCATTTGTTTCTAAGTCAAAGTAAGCAACTCTCCTACTCAAGATCCAGTTTTTGGTTTTAACGTTTCTTTCTGATCTGGAGGTTCTTGTATTTGTTTCTAATTATCGTAATCCAAACAATGGGGTTAAATAGATGATTCTAACTACATTTAAGTTTCAATTCTATCCCAAACAAATCATAAATTAAAGCCTTAAGATTCACACAACCCATTATAGTTTCAAAACAGGTAAAAAATAATAATTTCCTTTTCATGTCATTATTTGTTCTAACCCTTTATATGCTTACCTTGTCTACTCCTCAATTTCAAATGATGCAAGGTCACAACTTATATAATCCACGTTATTAACTACACCTGCAAATTTATAACTATAAAATCACGTCACGTTCGTAGTAGTGAAATTTACACATGTTATACATTCTTTTAAATGTATAACCCACGGAAAATATTTGTTGCTATATACCTATTTACCGACAACTAGATCTCCGAAGTGAGTTTTGTCGTTGATCTCCCGTTGTTTGAGGATGTGATTTTGAATTTGATTACCGCTCAGACTTTTATGTCTTTCGTGTAGGACATGTGTCATAAAAAAATATATAAATAAATATAAAAATTGTAAAGATACCCTCTTTACATAATTTTGGGAAATTGTAGTACCCGTACCGTGTACAAATCTATACAAAATTAAATATAAAATACAACATATTTAAATAAATCGATTCAAATCGATATCTTAAAAGATAAAGTCTTCAACTTGATCTTTAGTAACGTATTCTTGTAGTCTTCTTAGCAAGATCATCAAAAAATAGAGTAATCAACTTTGTGCTCGAACAAGGTCTTCTTGTAATATCCCTTGCTACAAGAAAGAACAAACGATGTTGACGGTTGTGGCTGAGGCACGTGTTCAACACGCTTCCCTTAAAACAGGAATTTGCGTCTCTACTAAAGATGACGCGTCTGTCTCCTAGGGTACAACAGCCGGAGCAGTATGTACTGCCGGAAATGGCCACGCGCCAGACACCGGATAAAATTATAGTGTTTGAACTTGTGGAAAAATAATGATACGAAAGTGATGGAATTGAGAAGATAAAACTTATCTCTCTATAGTTCTCAACATATGGATGTTCAAGTCTTCACAACTTCTCCAAGAATTCTACATCCATGTTATCTTTCTCTTGTAGTTTTCTTATAAAACTAATGAAGCACATAGCCTACCATTTTTACAAGAGTTATGGGTAGTGAAAAGTTTCACTTAATTAGTGATTTAATTACCGATATAAAAATTCTAATAAAAACTAATAAAGTGACATAAAAACTCTACTCAAGAGTTTGTCACTATGAAAAGTCCCATTAATTATTACTAAATTGATTTCCGTTCATATAATTATAATTTTCCAACAATCCCCCACATGAATGGAAATCGTTCAAAACACATACAATTTCCAATGGAACCTCGATAGTTGAATATTGCCGGATAAGTAGGTGTTCTCTTTGAACTTTCCGTTGTGAAGCATACTTAGTCTCCTAGCGGTTTGTAGACGCGATGTCCTTGAACAAACCCCCATTTGTGTAGATGACAATACACTTCACACAATACTCCCTTAGTCGGGTCATCCGCTCATAGTTGTGTCCAATAATGATCGTGGAACACTTTCCTTGTTCTGCGAGAGCTCTAGGAATTGTGCCCCCAGTTCCATTCTAAGTCACCCCACTTCTCTCTAACATAGGTGATTCTCCTTAAATCATTAAAAGCATCATGGTTACCATGATTACGCAAAATCATTTACCATATAATATGTTTAGCCTCACAATTTGTCACTGAATTCTATAGGAATGAACTAGGATGTATTTAAACACCCTTTTATCATTTAGGGGGTATATATAACCATATATACTAGCTTATGCATATCAGCTATGCCCCCACAGTGACCACCCATAGGCATATGAATTCGTTGTCCTATTAAACTTAGATCTTGGGATCTCCAGTCAACTAAGTTAGGTTTCCTTCACACACCCTTATTCCATGGGCTTTAGTCTCATTCCACAACTTGATCTCTAATAATTCCTCAGGCTGTTGGATCGATAACATTATCTTTGTCATTGACAAGTCACTGAAGAAAACTTTGCAGTTGAGATCAATTGTCATGATGTGTTCGTAACTCGAAAGTTAACATTGCCTATTGTCAATTTCTAAGACTATAACCTCAATGGCCACCTGAATCTGGTTATAATATTTGTCTTAGAATGATACATTTATAATTTAAGGCAAACACATCTCCATTATGCACTATGACCTTTGTGTTTTCCACTTAGTCGTCTATTTGCAATGTTAGGTTAGATTACAAAATCCTTATTGCCAAAATATTATGGTACAAATGCAAGACACCCACACATTTAAGTGTTATTGGATAACATCCAGATGGAGTAACAAAAACCATTTCTACATACCCTTATAGGGTTGTTCTTTTTTTTTTAAATGGATCCTCCCCCACATTTCTTTCCATTTGATCAACATTTCCGTAACTTCACTTATGACGACCTTTATACACATATGATTGAAGAAGATCAACCTCATTATATCAGTGAATTTAATCATATTGCATTATCTTATATAAGTTGACCAAAGTAACATATGCCATTGTCATAAGTTTGTCACCAACTTAGAATGATTCTTATTCACCATATAGAATTAGCCAAGACAATGAGTTCTCCTCATTAGCTTTTTGAAAAAACTCTACCAAAGTTACATGTATTTTCCTTATAATGAATGAAAATTCTCTCTCAACTTTGTCTATACACATATTCTTTTATTTGAATGTTTAAAGTTAATTAGTCTTCGTCAAGATCCATAATTAACCAAGTACTAGCCTAGCATGCTTTAGACTACAATACTTTAGCATGTGAACAGAAGATGCATCATTCGGATTCTTCACAGCCCCAAGGTTATCATAATATCACTTTGCAACATTCATCCCTTGTTAAGACAAAATAATGAGACTTATTCATAATCCTAAAACATCAATATTTAGGAAGGTCTCACAAATTCTTGTATATAGCACATAGTTGAATTTTATCATTCAATTAAGGAACATAACTTGTTTACCTTTGATCTCCAATGCTTTACCATTGACTCATAAGTACTTAAACATAAGTCTTAATCCAAGTTACTTGGTGAACACACTCATCGCCAACAAGATGAATGTTCCTCGTTTACAATCACTATTATGTGGAAGATAGAGTCAACTAGATCCACACTCAACAACATGGCATTCATAATTTTGCATTAGTGATTTGCACACATCTATTGTTATTCATTAGGAGATATGTATATTTAGGATGCTCTCCCAAACGAAGGTAAAATTTCCATATTCAAGTGGTAGACGCATCTATGTATAAATCTCGCTAGATTTATTAAAGGTATATAATAACATATAGCACTTCTACTTTCAGATGTTAGAATTCAAACTTGTGAATTTTTCAATGACTTCTAACGAAGTATTTCAACATGAATCTCGTTTGTGTATTTCATCTCAATACACTCAGTACATTCTTTCATTAATCTCACATGATGTGATTATACATTTGATGTTTCATCTTTGACTTTTAGTCAATGCAACACTCTCAAGTTGTTTATGTCCAAATATTTTCATGTACTATCCGTTTAAAGCCATATTCTTTTAAACAATGTATAGTTGACGTTATAATTACTTTTCACAAAAATAATTGATACGTCACAACATTAGTGATTTATTTCTTTGTAAAAAATTGCATGTGAATCCGAAGATATTAAATCCCGGATCTTCAACTTTAATTCCATCTTCTAGCCAACACATGAGATTTACCTAAGGCAATACGATTCCGCAAATTAGTATTAATAACACATATGATTGTATATGGATAAGACATATTAGACCCCACTTAAAAGTTAGCACAAACATGAAGACATACCATGCTTGGCGTGGGTTATGCCAACCTCAGTGTAGCCTATGCGGGCTCTGCAAAGACCAAAATTAACCTATGTAGGCCATTAATCCAGCATGGCTTATGCTGAAGTCAATCAAGTGTGAGCCAAGCTGGAGTCAAAGTAAGCAACTCTCCAACTTAAGATCCAATTTTTGGTTTTAACGTTTCTTTCCGATCTAGAACTTCTTGTATTTGTTTCTAAGTCAAAATAAACAACTCTCCATCTCAAGATTCAGTTTTTGTTTTAACGTTTCTTTCCAATCTGGAGCTTCTTGTATTTGTTTCTAACCATCGTAATCCAAACAATGGGGTTAAATATATGATTCCAACTACATTTAAGTTTCAATTCTATCCCAAACAAATTACAAATTAAAGCCTTAGGATTCACACCACCCATTATAGTTTCAAAACATGTCAAAAATAATAATTTCCTTTTCATGTGATTATTTGTGTAGGGAAAGCGTTCACAATACAAATCAAAATAATAATTTTATTAACGAAATTCTGAATACATGATATATACAAAATTGAAATAACAGAATGTAAATACATAAGTAATCTAAACTGAGAAACATATTACAAAGAAACAAAGAAATACAAACGAAGGTGACTGAGGCACGTGTAGATCACGCTTCTCTTAAAATAGATTTCAGGCCACCTAGGTGAACCCATCTGTTTCCCAGGGTACAACAGCCTAAGCAGATTGTACTGTCGGGATTAGCCTAGCACCTAAAAATATACCTGAAACAAGAGTGTGTAGAGTATCAAAATTTGGGAATTTGTTGGAGGTGTGTGATATATGAACCGTGTGATTTTCAGTCTACCCTGTTTCCTGAACAAAACACTAGGCTTTGTAGAATCCGTTTAGAATCCCACAAGTCACAATTGAATACAGTATTCAATAAAAAATTAAGTCTCAATTGAATTCTGAGAACTTAATTCAAGCAGCGATGCGAGCGTGTGAAGGACACCATCAAAGCGCCACATTGCGCCCTCGTCCCGGTCCCGTCCCCGTGCCCGGGCACGTGTCGGGTTCTTCGCACCCTCGTGGCTGCCATTGGGTGTGACTTGTCACATAGAAATACATTTGTGTAGAGAATTATAGATATAAATCAACAAAAGATTTATGTCTCCACCAATGTGGGACAAACACAACTTCCCACACTTTAAAGTTCCAACACACAATTAAAGCTTATGATCTCTCATTCATTTGCTTTAATCACTAAATTATTTATCATAATTTCCAATAATTTGTTCTAATCCTTTATATGCTTACCTTGTCTACTCAATTTCAAATGATGCAAGGTCACAACTCATATAATCCACGTTATTAACTACACCTGCAAATTTATAACTATAAAATCACGTCACGTTCATATTAGTGAAATTTACACATATTATACATTCTTTTAAATGTATAACCCTCGGAAAATATTAGTTGCTATTTACCTATTTACCGACAACAAGATCTCCGAAGTGAGTTTTGTCGTTGATCTCCTGTTGTTAGAGGATGTGATTTTGAATTTGCTTACCGCTCAGACTTTTATGTCCTACGTTGGTCGTATGGTTCATTACAGATGGCATATTTATCGGTAGTTCGTCAATAGGAATTTCTATATAAGCCACCCCCTCGGTGGTTCGTCGATTATTTCAATTCAAGCCTAAAAATTTACAACCTCCATCCACATCAAACACAGCAGACCATTGTTTGGGTATGGTTTATATATGTAACTATATTATATAAATAAGGTTATATAATCAATTTACGTAAACGATTTACCATAGGGGTTAAAGGTGATAATTCAGTTCATCATGAAAGGAACAAGAAATGGTTAATTATTACCAAGATTTGATAGTTTTGGTCAATTTCCACTCGGCAGTCAAATGATGTTTAATATAACTATTTTAAAAAAAGTGTTGGATTGAGCGTCTTTAGTGGTAGAATAGTAGGCCTTGCGTTAATAGGATTTTGGCACAACGAGTTTCAAATATTGTGTAAAGATAACATAAAAGTTTGAATAGTTAAGAATGTCTATAAGGGCAAGGTTTTGCCAAGGTTTCGATAAAGAAAAACATATCACACAAGGTAAAGTGGCAAATGTATTTATGTGACAAGTTTTCATGAATTGTAGGTTATGCGATGTGTTATTAATTGTATGTAAGTGTGGAAATAATGGAAATTTATAATAGATTATATTTTTGTAAAGCTAAATTTTTGTTTCTGATAGAGTAAAGTATCAAAAGGTCTCTTAAACTATAGATTCACTAGCGTAAGCTAACAATTTTAGTTTGTGTTTCAGGGTGCTCCTAACAAGCATTGACAAGGCATCTCTACAAGCTATTTAACAAGACAGTTAATAGGGCATTATAGGATGTTTTAGAATTTCAATATCTTGCAGTATTTGAATTTGTAACGGATTTATGAGCATACCTTTAAAGTCTACTATCTATGATCTGCATACCCAATTAGTCGTGAGCCACGTTTAGTGACGCAGAACAAGAAAACAGGGCAATAGCAGCGACAGATGTCGCTGTTAAAAAGGCTGATCTACGCCACTATAGGTAATAGCGGCAACATGTCGCCGCTAAAGGGTCGCCGGTAGAGGGCCTCTTATCGCCGCTATTGCTTCTTGTCGCTGGTAATAATCTTCGCCAAATGTGTATATCAATAGCGACGACACATGTCGCTGCAAAAAGTCTTTTTTTATTATTTTTTGCTGCATTTTCGATCATTTACGCATACGTCTATCATCTCATACGCAAAACCAATCTTCTTAGATGTCTTCTTAGCTACATAATGCATAGGGGGAATCGTTTTGCATTTTGGCGTTGAAACTTATAACAATGCAAGTAGATGATCAAATGAAATATAGTCCAATGGTGCATCTACTTTAGATTCATAAGCTTTGCTAAAAAGTCAAGGGAAGAAAACTTAGTACAACCAAGATATAATTCTGTTTCAACTCCTCTAGCAGAGCTTCAAAATCGTCAGCAACACCACTAGAATCTCCACCCGATGTCTATTGGTTATGGTCTGTATCTTCTTCCATACGCTCCCCCTAATGTCTTCAATAATGTTTTCCGTACCCTCTTGTGGCACAACATTATCTACTTCTACAACTAGAGGCCCATGTTTTTCGCCATGATAGGACCACTTTATGCAATCTTTCCAAAAATTGATACACCCTAAATGGAATTTCATTTTTGTCATGGTTGTTAAGCCAGAACATTTACATTTGGAACACAGACATCTAACTTCATTATGGTCGAGGATCACTGTTTGACACATTGCAATAAAAGACTTGAGTCTTGCTCGTAGTGAGCATGTGGAGAATCAATCCAACTTTTATCGATAGGCATTATGCAACCGAAAGATAATTTAATTTAGGGTTTATAAGACAAGAGTAGGCTACTAAATCCACTTTTTGAACACTTTATCTCATATATGAATGTATATTAAATGACTGTTTGTTTAAGAAAAAATCATCATCATTTCCTCTTAGCTCCTAAGTATATATGTAAAGAATATATATGCCTAAGGAGCAAAGAGAAAATGATAACCGAATCCTTCTTAAATAAACAATCATTTAATACACATTCATATCCGAAATTAATTTCTAAATCAATTTCGGGTGGGTTTTTCTAAGCTCATTATGTTTAAAGTGACGAATTCAATATCGGGCGCGTATTTCTAAGCTCCTTATGTTCTAAATGATAGTTTAAATTTGGTTATGTTTTAAATGATGATTTCAATTTCGATCGGATATTTTCAAAGCTCGTTATATTTTAAATAATGATTCCAATTTCGAGCGGATATATTCTATGTTCGTCATGTTGTAAATGATAATATCAATTTCGACCGGTTATTTTCTATGTTAGTTATGTTATAAATGATGATTTCAATTTCGAGCGGTTATTTTTTAAACTAATATTATAACTTGTAACAACTCGTAAAATCGTGTCTAATAGTATAGCGATACGTGTTGTATTTTTAATTTAGTCTATTAAAGACAATAGGGACTAAAGGTGTCAACATGCTCAAACTGAGCCTCTGAGTGACTGTCTGATGTCAACATGCATAAACATGAGCCTCTGAGTGACTGATATGTAAACATGCTTAAACTTGGCCTCTGAGTGATTGATATGTTAACATGTCCAGTCTCTGATGACATCAAAGTCAACATGCTTATAGTGGGCCTCTGAGTGATCCTTTACGAAGTCTTAACTCTCATATGTCCCATTTGTTGGACGAGAGGGATTAAATCCGTAAATATGTGAAAGTTGGATGATGGAGGGGTTAAAAGTGTCAACATGTTAATTTATGCCTATGAGTGACCTTTTGACGAACGATGAACTCGACAATGTCCGGGCATACTCCCGGGTACGCCAAATATTGGTTACGGAGGGCTAAAAATGCTAAAAAGGTGTTTTAGAAGGTTTTATAAGTTGAGGGGCTAAAAGTGTCAAACTTTGAAACTGACCATGGGGCGCTCGCGGGGTGCGAGAGACCAGGCTTGGGTCTCTCGCGGGGCACGAGAGGCCTGTGTCTGCAGAAAATTTGCTTGGCCATCACACAAATTGTCAAAAATTATTTGATTCGAAAAAATGGACTTTCAAACAGCTATGCCACGTTTTAGGACACTTGTAAGCTCATCTAACACCCCTTAGCACCTAACATCACCTCCTTCAAGTTCTCCAACTATAAATAAGTGCCAAAGTTTACCATTTGAACTTGCACCTTTCTCATTTACAACTCTATCTCTCTCTATGAAAGTTCCTAACTAAAAGGAGCATCCAACTTTGTTCTATTGTATCCTAGGAACCATTTGTGAGTGTTCCTTCCTCTTGCATTTTTTATAGGCTTTTATAGCCAAAATTCAAGCGTTTTACGGAAAACGCCTTGACTTTCGGTTAAGACCAGTTATGGTCCAGCCATTGTTCATAACGAACATGGCTAAGTGATCGTAATAAGGTAGGTGTTAGCCCCTATAAAGGGCACCTCCTGAAGATCACATTTGCTAGACCAATTGACAGGTCAAAGTTTTGATATTAAAAAGTCAAACATGCCATTTTTCGGAAATTTTATAATTTGATCATCAATTTCAGTTCTAGGGTCGGTTCGCAATCGAAAGTCGCTAAGTTTGACTTATGATTTGACTTTTGATTCTGACCCGTTTTAGATTAGTTAGCTACCGATCTAAGGTTACATTATGATCGTAATATAATGTAGCATAACCCTCCGAGGTTATACTACATGATCATAATTTTGCGCAAGTTCCGTAATTATGCCATTTTGACTAAAATGCCCTTTTTACATAAAAGAGTTTTAAATGATAACAAACTTGAAAATAAATTTCCTACTGATGTAATGTTATAAGTAGGATTATTTGGGATGACAAATCAGATTATAAACTGAGTTTATGAACAAGTCCTTGTATTATGTCGATAAATGACGATAAAACCCTTGTGTCTTATAAAACGATTTTAATCATACATATTCACATCAAAACTTTTACCTACTGATATGTTATATTAAATAACATAGTTAAGACATGTTAACCTGACCTTAACATCAGTTTTCATTAAACATCACACAACTCGTCATTTTACGACATAAGCGTCGTTTCGGCGCATATTATGGTTTTAAACCATATTTACCAAGAATTGTTATCTACTGATTCTAAAACTTATTTTTAATATTTTTATAGTAGTTACATGATATAAACTCAGAATCCCAAACAATTTATAAACTATGTGTAAATGACCAAAATGCCCCTTCGGTGCATAGTTTGTTCATAAAAGATAAATTACACATAATAAATATCCTACTGATATTATATCATAAATAAGTTATTTTCCAGAATACTTATACGTATAATATTAAATTATATTCAAGTTCCTTTTATAAGGTATGAAATTACCAAAATGCCCATATGAGGCATAGCTTCACTTTAAAACCATAACGGACATAAAAGTTGATATTCTACTGATATTACAGCTTATTTAAAGTATAATGGCATATAGAACTTGTCCATGACTTATCCGGTTACCCGATATCGCTGATATGCGCACGGTTAAGCATATGTAACTAGTTTACAAAAATTAACCGAAACGGGTCTAACCTTGTCATTTAAGTCTCAAAATCCAGAATGTGCATAGTTTATCCATATTACACAAGTAAAAGTACTTGTTGGGATTAAACTATATTCTATCCGATCAACTTTTAATCTAGCGTTATACGTTTTGATCATGTACGCTAGTCGGTCTAAGTCTCTGACTTAAATAAGACCGTTAGTATTTAATTGGTTAGCTTATGCCATAATCCAGACTAGAGACTTGCCGGTAAATGCTATCTACACTTAGTACTTTTGTGTACGGATGAGTTATTAAAAACCTTGCGTTTAAATGAAGACTGGCTCAGGTAAATACTCTCGACTTATTTACCCTATACGGGCTTGGGTTACGTTAAATTATTACTGCTTGGTCGGAAATGGGATTAATCGAATGCCGAATTGTGGCTAGTAAATCCGCATATTCTGTTTTAATCAGTTTTGTTTGATAACTTAAACATCGGGGGTTAACTATCGTGTCTTGGATATCCTTGACTCATTACAATAGAAAATGGCCACGACCTTAGCGCGAGTGTAGGCATACACCTGATAGACGCTCAAAATGCATTACCCACAAGGTTGGGAAGAAATAACTCCTTCGTGAGTTTAAAGTGGTGTGTACGTTAATCATGTCTCGGTCTCCGTACTGGGCCCTGTATGTATGGACAAACATGTGAATCTGTTAAGAAGGTTGGACGGTCAACTTTCCCAAGTTATAAAAGATTTTGTGCTGACACGCACTTAAAACTAATTTTTGAATGTTTTCAAAATGAGTCAGTTATGTGTATTTACCAGCGAAAGCTGACGTATCTAAGCTTGCAGGTACAATACGAAAATAGGCTGGAAGTGCTCGGTAGTGATAAGAGGATCTTGCAAATCCTATATCTGCCCAAAGTCTGTTTTACATTCTTTCTTTTGTGCAATTTATGATCCGCCTGTTGATCTTCTATTACGAGTCGTCTGTATATTATTTTGGTATTTTGAACATTTGGTTCGTAATAGTAATTTAAATCTAAGACTTTCGTTGTGCTGTGTTTAATTGTCTATGATGTTATCAACTTACGTCACGATATTCCACACCCGGGCCCACCGGTGTTTGGATTTGGCTGTGGAAATCCGGGGTGTGACATAACTTTTAAACAATGGTATATCAAATACACAATATAACTATATGTATATATATATATATATATATATTTGAAACTTAAACTTATATATATACTAATTTATTTTTCAATCTAAACATAAACACACTTATTTGTCAAACTTATACATACTACATATTAACATACTAATTTATACATACTACAAACTTTTAACCTATGGCATGTCAATTTCACATACATACTAACATATACACATTTACACAAACCTAAAATTACACATTTTTTCAACATTTACATACTAATATACACACATTTTCATCTAATACACATAATTTATACATACATACATACACGCATACACACATACATTTTCACCAAGTATACATAAATTATACATTTTCACATACATTTACTAAGATATACACATTTACATACCTACACAAACCCAAAATTACACAATTTCTCATCTTTGAACAAGTATAAATATAAAACTAACCGACAAAATGATGATTCTACTCGTGGTGGTGGAGGAGACATGGTGGGTGACCGGAATTCTCAAGCATACACACATACATACACCCAAAATCAAGAAATTAAAAAAATGTATAACAAAATAAAGAACAAAATCAACTTAAAAATAGAATACTAACCGATTTGGAGTAGATCTTGGTGAAATTGATGAAGAATGGCCGATTTTAGGGGTAAACCGATGAGAGAGATGAAGTGATTGGTGGGAAAATGGGGAAAGAGGGGAGAAATCCCACTTTAGCTGTTCTGTCTGCGTAAAGGTAATAGGGGTGACACGCGTCGCCGCTATTGCCCTAATGTGTCGCCGCTATTGAGTGTGTTAAACCTCAACTGTTAGATCAAGATAACAAATGGTTAGCTGGGGCTTAATATGAGACACCGCGTTCCGGATCGACCAATAGCGGCGATATATGGCCTGTCACCGCTATTACCCATTATTCTTGTAGTAACGTGAAACATATGCCATATGCATCCAAGGTGTTTTCCTCAATTTTTAAAATACTTTTTCATGGTCTTTAGTCTAAGTATATTTCACTTTTTTTCTTAGAAGTTGTGTAGAAAGTAAAGTGTGTTGGATGTATTCATAATAACCGAGGCAGGACACACTTTAAAAACATTACCTATAGTATCTTGGGTTTCTGTATCTGGATAACAATAATTTGCATATTCTAAGAGTAGATTAGAATATCATCCACAACGAATTTGTCCATGAAATAACCCAAGACAATTGACTTTACTACCAACAGGATTATCTCATTTACTTTGATTTATTAATAATTATAAGTTTCATGCTGAGATCTAGAAGGATAACTATTGTTGCCCACTTTCAGTTAACGCTGACGCGGTTTAGATGGAATATATCAAATCGTGATTTTATGCCCGCTTGTGGTGTTCACATATAATGTATATATGTGTGGTCGCTTAGGGGACAAAAGTGAAATTGCACTAATTGTAACGTTATTTTACTAATTTCGTGAAAATAACATTAAAAGCGGCGGACGGTTAATCATGCATCATGTAGTGACGTTGATAGCCGTCTTTGTCCCGATTGCTAATTGTTATGTGCCTTTTTTCCAAGGCTTGATGCAAAATCCTATAGAGCCGGGGATCTCACTGGAAGCATCATCTCTATTCCAACGGGGTAGAGGCTAGGCTGTCTACATCTTACCCTTCTCAGACCCTACCTTAGCTTTGTTATTGATGGGATTTATTGAGTATGACGATGATGATATCAAATCGTGATTTGCATTTTAAGAGAGCCATCTCAATTAACATGCTGATAGTGGCCCCTCTCCCTCACAAGTTATATAGTGTCAATGATTTAAGTGTCGTCAAGCTATATTGGGTAATCAGGATTAACTTAAAGACCAAATGGACAATTATATAAACGTTGGTGCAAGTAAAGAGGTGCGGAGTACACACTTGTCCAAGACTATTGTAATCTTAGGAACCAATAAATCCGGGGGCAGAGCCGGCCCTTAGAATTCGTATACCATGTTCGAGCTTGAAAAACGTACCCTTAGGCCTTAACGAAATTGGGTATTGGGCTCATTAAAGGTTTAAACCTAATGCCAATGGACTAATAACTAATCTAAACCATAGGAATACTTTTGTAAGTGGGCCTATGTTGGTATTTGTATGGGTACACCCTATTAAAAATAATTTCTTTTACATATACATATCAAGTTTTTATTAAATAACGTGCCCTTCGAAGCACTGGGTCCTGGCCGGTGGTCATTGTCACACCCCGATTTTAAATATATTGAATGATGATCTTGTGTAATTTTTATAAAATAAAAAGTATAAGATGAGGTTTAAGATCTTACTACTAGCACAAGGCTAGGGATGATCTAAAAGATGAAGAAAATAGGTTGATCAAGAGTTCCAAGCTTCCAAAGTGAGCTCTTAAACCTTGCAAGTTCCTTAGATCTCCTTTAGATCTTCATGCATGCTTAAAGTTCTTGTGTGTGGTTTTAAAAAAATTGAAGTGAAGATAATGGAGCTTGGGCCGATTTTTGGGAGTAAAATGGAAGTGTTCTTGTTGAGTTTTGGTGTATGAAAATGAAAGAAAATTGAAAGGAAATGAAAGAAAAATGAAACGAAATTTTTGATTTGTGGTGTTATGTTTAGGTTCTTACAACTCATATTACACTAAACCTACTCATAATATTGCCAACACATTATGAAGGGATAGTGGCATGGGGATTAATCACCCATTATAGCTGTGAGGTGTTTGGGGGGGGGGGGTATATATATTTTTTATAAATAATATGTAATTTTTATAAACTTTTATAAACTATAAAAACTATACATATAAGTTTTTATTAAAACTAATATCACAACACTTTAAATTGATGATATAGCATGCCAAAATAAATTACTAGTCTTATTGTTTCGTTGTTTGGGTCTTGTACCAGGTGAAATACTGATATAGTTTTACTTATAAAATTTTATGATCATAATAATTCCAGTACAATTTTTATTGTCCCGTTAATTAATCTAGCTCTTCAGACTAATAAATTTTTGATTTTGAGTTCAGTTCCTGTACCGGCTTTGTTGCCTGAACAAATCGTATAGCTTAAATAATAAATTTTATATGTGGGTTTTATACTTTAGGCTTATTTTGCTGTAGACTGAATTTGTATAAATAAGTTTTATGGTATAACATACATGCGTATCTTTGTCTTAATTTTGTATATGAGACATGTACTTAAATATAGGTATTTATTTGGTTGGGTATTTGTCATTGTCTATATGGTTTTATATATTTGTGATTTGACGTATCATTATTACCATATGATTTGGTTAAATTCCTGCTTTTAAGACTTAAATTATAATTTAAGTCAAGTGTTCGGTAAAAACAATGTAATATTGTTCAATTGTTGAATTACGGATTAATTGTGGTTTACCCACTATGTGTGGTTGGGGTTCATCATACAACCATCTACATTTTGTTAAATTTTGCGAGTTAACTCCCAATTTGCAAGTTGTTGTAATAAAAATGTAAAGTTTTAATTTATAGATACGAATTTACTAATTATTACGCTCCCACCACCTCTGGTCGCCCTACCGGTTAAGGAACAACCATCACATCTGTTAGAAATGTTTGCGAGGTTCAACCCCATATAAATTTTAGGTAGTGAAGATCTACTAGCGTCACAATAAACTGCCCAATTAAGCCTAACCAAACACACTAAATTTCGATGTTCACCCCATAATGTTAGTGTGAGCATGATATGCAGAAACAATTTTATTATGTATAGCAGACAATCGTACAGAGTTAAGATATTAGCAACCACTCACTCTACATATGATCTACGCGAGCTCATTTCCTACTCGTAAATCAGAAATGTTTTAGGTGCGCGTCTATTCTATTCAAAGAAGGACATCGGGCTGAAACTTTCAGGGAGCATTGGTTTAATGATAAAACAAATACTAGTATTTTATCATATTGTTATGCTGTTTGGTACACCTCTTCCGGTAACCCCAGGTTCTGAAGTTGGTATGAGCAGCTCATAAGGTGGAACACCAGCACCACATCTGTTCCTAAGCCTTGGATCAACATTCCTCCAATGTATCTCATTTTCAATTCTTTTAACATTCACCGAAAATCTGTAGAATGCATCAATAATATCAGGTTCACCTGGCCACCTAGTGTATGCATCCTTAATCTCCCCAAGATACTCCTCCTCGTGTGAGTGTGCTGAGATAATATCAATTACGGCCATGTATTTTGTTGAATCAAATAAACTAGGCAAGGATGCAAGGAAATAGCCCTGTGGATCAGCCATGAAACTTGCATACTCATGCTCATGTGGTTGGGGTATAAGTTTTTGCATAAGTGGTGGCCTATTCGGAACATATGCACCATAGTGGTACTGCCCAAAGTTAAGTGCCGCATGTTGAGCTGAAGCTGTCCATATTAGAATGGTCAATACCTCCGTAAGATTGTCAGAATTGCTTAGTTTAGGCCACCAATTAGCTTCACGAAGATCAGCGTGACCCACATTAATGGCTTCACCATACCATGATTGTAGTTCTTTGTCAGATATAACATCATTCTCATCTGGGTAGTAGTGGGTGACATATGTGTGCACCATCTCTTGAATTGCAGACCAAATAAGAAGCCCATCATTGGCATATGGGTAGTCTTCAATGAGGAGTCTCAGTCCATGGGGCTTTGTGTCATCAGGTACTGCCATTCCTCTACAACCAAAGTCATGTAAAATACTTAGAACATGTTATAGAAAATTTTTAAGCTATCATCATTATTCAGTCTTATTTGCATATATTGATGAACTCATAATCTTGGCATCAAGAAACAAACATTTAATATTTATTTTATATGTGTAATATTGATGTGTCAAACTCTTATACAACCTATGGTTAGTATTTGGGTCATTAAACAACAGGTTAAGACATTTATTATTCTACTTTATTTGAATATTTCTGTTTTGGTTTAGTGGCTTTGTATTCGTACCTTCGTATCAAATCTGCAGGAAGGCCTTCTAAGTCGAAGCGCCACCAGTCACGATAGGCAGCACATATCATATCAGTGCTATATTTTCCAGGAGAAAAGCCACATTCTATAATCCCGTTTGTGGATATAAGATTCTCACGGGCCATCGCATTTATTGCAAGTGCATGTTCCATGTGGTGACTAAGAAGCTTGAAAATCGGATGCATTATGCTCAAGTTTCGGTGAGTGGCTATTATGAATGGTTCCATACACGCATGAACTCGTAACCTATATATCAGTTACACCAAATCAAAGTTAATTGTTTGTATGCCATTTTGGTATTCTAATCATACATTTGTAAGTGTGCAAACTCATGAAATACATTTGACGTACCAATGATGGACAAGTTGGTGAACACCGTTGTCATTAGAGCATACATGAGCTTTGCCTAGGCTCCACAACCAATTGGTGGTTGCATCAACCGGAGGAGTGAGAACTTGTTTTGAAGGGATATTGGTGTCATTAGGAGGAAGGCTAAGTTCGATTGCAATGGGTTTTAGAGTTCCCATTGCTGTCAAGAAGAAGATTGTACGGGTTGCATATGCTTTTCGGTCTTCTTGAGTATTTATCTTCTCCAAAAATGGTAGGTAAACGTCATGGTAATCTAATATGAAAAGCTTGTTTTCATCCAAGGCCTGAAAGTATAAAAAAATTGTTGGAAATCTAAACTAAAAACCAAACACTTGGTGTATTAACTTTTTTGTGATCATATATTATTAACTATTGGCAGCTATACCTGTTGTACAGACATTCCATTGAGGTGGCCTATGATATGTTCCTCTTTAAGATCTGATTCTGGTGGGCCGTATATTGATGGATCAAGTTTACTCACAGGAGGATATACCTATAGAAGCAAATTTAAAGGGTGCAAAGTTATAATTAATTTAAAATAAAATGTAACTTGCAATATTTGCAAACTTGATTGTGCTAGTTATCTTTACCTTCAACTTTTCTATGCTAACAGGGTTCATCCCAGCAAGTGTTTGGCGTCCAAGTTCATGATCATCTTGTACATAGCTTGTTACACCTATAATGTAAATGATGTTTTATTAAATGCTTTATATATAGAGAAAAATATATAATATTTGTTAGAAAGATGTTTTTTTTATTAGGGTGACACTTACAGGACAAGTTTTTTGGAGTCTCAAACTTGAAAATTTCTTCAATAGATCCACTTATATCCAAAAACTTTAATAGTCCATGCATATTTAAATTCATCTCTGGTCTACTCCTATACAGACGAGTAAGATCTGCGAAGTCCCTACAAACATCATTCTCTTTGCAGAAGGTGTCACCATGGGTGGAATATTGTGCAGTACTCCCTTCCAAATTCCCATGTGGATATCATTGCGCCTCGTCCCCTCCATAGCTTCATCTCGTGGCACATATGTTGAAGAAATCATGGTATTCACAGGTGTTTCACTAGTTATGTCTGCATTATATTGCTGAACTATATTAATTTCTGTGGGTTTTTATGAGTAGCATGTTACATGATTACTTCAAATGAACTAATAGAAGGGTCAGAAAAGAAAACAAACTAACCAGCAATTGTGGAGGGACGTCCTGTGCGACAACGTCTGGGATGTGGGTTATTTTCACCTCCTAGTGTTGGCCTTGCATATTCAGGCCCTTTATCAGGATTTCCAAGATCATTATATGTGTCATAATCATATATTCTGTCTGAAGGCAATCTTTGTCCATTTCCATCACCTCTCTTCTCTTTTAGCTCCTTGGCTCTTAAGTATTTTAGCCCCTCAGGTGTTTGACTAGGTAAATATGCCTATTAAAACCCAAGAATGCATTAAGTCATTGGACAGCCTTTGTAGATGACATAAGAAATTAGACTACATAAAATTTTGTTAGTTATGTAGATGACATAAAAAATTAGACTACATATATTTTTGGCATGCCTGGTGTGCATAATTCCAATCTGGCAAGGACTTTGGGTTATTGTGGTTCATTATCTAGATATTTATAGGATTTATCACATCAAGAATATATATATTTGCATAAATTGTCAAGCTAGCATATGTACTAACTGCAAAGTGCATCAAAATGTCTTTGCAACGTCATCCACATCAATATTGCTTATTACTTGACAAGTTAGTTGGAGCCACATCCTCGTTTTTGTTACTAGTTAAATAGCCCTTGATTATATATATATGAATTAGGTGAAGGATGATATATGCACCTTGTTGGAAAAGAATATCCTTTTTTCTTTGCTAATGTGAGCTGGTTGAACCCAGGAATTGCATGAGAAATGGACAAAACCATCCAGAGAGATGGTCTCCACATACATACTCCTTTTCATAATTGTTTCCCACTAGGATGGCCCCTGGTTCTCCAAAGTCTGCATCAATTACAGCTCAACTTCAAAACTGAAACAACCTGTATTGATAGCTTTGCGGGTAGGACATTTGCTCCAGTCTTTTACACATTCCTTGCTCACCTTTGGCTTCATGGTACCTTTCATGCACAAAAATTTACAATATAGAGCGTTATGATCGAGCACACAACACAATGCACATATCTAAAACAAACATAAACAAAATATTAAAAATGAACCCATGTAATTACATACTTGAATCTAATTCAGTGCTAACAAGTTGAAAACAGACACCCTTTTCCTCAGGATCCATATCACTATGTGAGTATAGCCATGGGATCTTTACCATCGAGACGTCGTTGCTTATCTTAACAGTAACTGTTGCTGTTACCTTCAAAATCGAGGAAATGTCAACCTTAACTCCCACCTCACGGAAATCCATAGCCAATGTTGCTCTTACAACCTTTAGAGTTTTCAACTTCTTCTTGCAAGAAGAAAGGGACTTTGGAACACTTAATGTTGTTCTTTTCCCATAAACACTAATAGATTGGGTAACAGGGTAGATTGGATCTGTGTTTAGTGTACTCTTTCCCCCCTGATGAAAAGAGATGAAAGACTTTGTTCCAGCCATTTGATATTCACACAAAATCAGCTTAAACAGTTTTGCTTATGTTATTTGGTTCTGAGTTATTTTGAACTGTATATATAGACAATCTTATCATGCAAACAAACAATTACATGTCATCAACCATCATGCAAACAAACAATTACATGTCATCAACCATAACAACCACGAGTATTCACACAAATATCTCATGTGTATCATGAGTGCTTTGGCCACATTTATCGTCGAACACTGATACAATCGATCATGAATATTCCTTCTTAATTAATTAACGTTGGTCGAACACTGATACAATAAATCATGCATATTCCGTCTTCTTAGTTAACTAATGTTTGCAACAAGTTGTTATGTCAAAATTAATTTTTGATTAAAACAAGTTGTTTTTAGTTAGGGTCCATATGTTAAGAATAGCATTGCCTTAAATATGTTATGAAACTTCATGTTGCAACAAAAATAATAGTAAGATCTTAATTATTATACATATAATTTATTAAGTTGTTAGTACCAATTATCTTTTTGACATTTTTGTTTTGCCATCAAACTTTGTGACTTTGATTTTTTGCCACTAAGTTTTTCTTTGTTGTACACCTTTACCCTTGGCATTTTTACAATTATAATTTTAGTGAACCAATGGTCCAACATATTGTATTTGTAAATTTTATTATCTTTTATGAAATTTAAGACATATGTTAAATAAAAATTAAAAACGATTTCTCCACCTCTCTCATACAAATCCTCACCCTCAATTCACTTAAAAACCTCTATAACTCGTGAGTTTAAGCAAAGACGTTTCTAGGGATTGTAATTTCAATTCTCAATTTCTCTCTCAATCCTTAAGTAAATCATGTAATTCCAAAGCCCACCTTGCTTTCTTTTTCGAGATCTACAAAGTCCCTTTATCAATTTATGTTATTGAGGGCATCCAAAATTCAAAATTTAATTTATGTTATTGTTAGGGTTCTTGGATGATAAAATTTGGGGATTTTGAGTTTAATGTGGTAGTTATACTTGTTTGACTAACCATTCAATGTCTTGTGTTGCTAATCATACACGTATATGGATGCATGGGCTGACCGGTTCCCCATTAACATGGCTTGTAGCTTGGTATCGCCACAACATAAGATTCGCTCATCGGTGAGCTTGAGTCTCGCATTTATCGCAATTTCGCATCATCACATTATCGCATTGTTTGGTCTGTGGTTTATTTAGTATTGGTGTTGTTAATCACTTATTTACCATTGAATTGCATGTTAAACATTCTACAATAAATAAACAAAAAATGTTTTATTTAAAATATTAGATTTACTCACCAACTTATGTTGACCCAAAATATTTTTATACATGTTACAGGTGAACAGGTTTGAAGTGAGGAGGACGAGGACATGTAGGGATATGCCTTAAATAATATAGCAGATTATTTTATTTATGTTTATGTTTTGTTTTGTTGGTTTTGTGACGTTTGCTTAATTCGAATATAAATAATATTAAACTTTTAATTATTTTTATACATGTTACAGGTGAACATGTTTGAAGTGAGGAGGACGAGGACATGTAGGGATATGCCTTAAATAATATAGCAGATTATTTTATTTATGTTTATGTTTTGTTTCGTTGGTTTTGTGACGTTTGCTTAATTCGAATATAAATAATATTTAACTTTTAATTAGTTATCATGGGCTGTGTACAATCATCCAATGTGGTTGGGGTGTGACATATTGGTATTAAAACCAATGAATATAGGTATTTAGGATAGGTTAATAGACCCTTGGACCTAGATTATAGTCGGCTAAGTGCTTATGTGCTAAAATTGTTTATGTGTTATAGGTCAAGATTATTAACTACTCTCGCATGCTTTTAAATTTTCAAACATTACACACAAACACATATGTGTTATAGCTCATGATTATTATCTATTCTCGCATGCTTTTAAATGGGTTATAGCTCAAGAATCATACATGGATTATAAACTAGCTTGATTCATATTATTGAGGTAAATGAACTTCAAGCCTTGTTTAGAAAGTATGAAACTTTCACAAACAATCTTATAAGTGAGATGATAACAGCTATGTATAATGACTTAAATAGACGATCTTTATAAAGACAAATTCTACAATTTAACATCATACATAAGATGTTATCTCTCTCAAAATTTTGTCTGACTGTAAATCTTGTAATATCTTTAAGATTTAACAAACAGTTTTTAAAACCCAAGAAAAATAGTAAATAATATATTCATCACTTTTAGCTTTTCACTATACCCAATTTTTATATGAAATTGTTTGTATAGTCAAAAAAAAAAAAACAAAAAACAAGTACCATACCATATTAAGCCAATGATAACTACTAAATTCATTCTTTGGTTGTTCCCTATCATTTAAGGGAACAATTCATAGTTTTGGAAATGAAAAAAAAAAACTAAATTTGAAGATAATAATTTAATAGTTTTGGAAAAGAAAAAAAAACTACGTCTGAAAACAATAATTTGTCAAAGGACTTCCTATGGCATTACATGTTATAATGGACAATATTGGGCCTTAATGAATCACAATGAAAATAGTAGACCACACATGTCTTAATGGACTATGTTAGGCCTAAATGGATCACAATAGACAATAGTAGATCATACTAGTCTTAATGGACCATGTTGTGCCTTAATGGATCACAATGGATAAAAGGAGATTATACATGCCTTGATGGACCATATTGAGCCTTAATGGATCACAATGAACAATAGTATATCATACATGTTTTAATAGACCATATTAAGCGTTAATGGATCACAATAAGCAAAAATAAATCATGCATGTCTTAATGGACTATATTGGGCCATAATGGAGTTGGTGAAAGAGGCACCAATGAAGAAATAAAGCATATTATTGAAATGGTAAAATGGTAATTTTGCTTTTATAACTTGTCCAAAGAATAAAAGGCTGAATATTCAAACAGAACATTGGTTATGTTGAATTTATGTAACCTAAGGGACTGTTAAATACTGAAATATAGTTTCCTGAAAGTCCTCTTAGCAAGTACCAAATGAGACCTCATGTTTGACCATAAATCTATCAACATTCATTTTTTTACAATTGTGAAGTTGGAGAATTGGCATGAAAGTACCTCAACTTCATTGTTAAAACATTGTCTAATTGGTTCCGTAATTAAATTCTACCAGGAAATAGACCAATCTAGATACCAAGTTTTTGGATACACCACATTAGTTGCAGTCTTGAGTAATGATAATAGTTTCTTAGTGTCCATTGAAGATGGTGCAGAAGGATTGATGTGGGACAACTTTTCTTCAACTAGTAAAGGGATAAGTCTAGATGAACCTGAAAAAGCGTCATACTCACCACCCACTTCTGACATCTATCAATCTGATTCATCTAAGCCAAGTTTACACTTTGAGGCTAAGTTAGATCATATATGCTACATAGTTCTTAATGTTACGTTTTCTATACATAACTAATTTGAAGTATAGAACTATGAGAATCTTATACTTGTATTTTTTGCTTAAAGTATGACAGATATGTTGATTATGTAACTGCATAACCGCCTCACTTTCTCCTCCTTGTGCAGTTTTAGTTCTCTACTGAAAATTAGCACTATTGAACAAGCCCTATGGGAGTGGGTACAAATGAGAACCACTAAATACTTAGAATCATGTGATTCTCCAATGAATTTATTCATATGCGAATGCACCATCTTTTAATATTTAGTGTCTCTCATTTGAATCCATATCTAAATATACATATTTGATGTTTATTGGTCAACCATATTATCCGAGATTGCTTGTAGTATTATTTTTGATAGTTGCCACATCTTAGTGCTACATTCTTTAAAAAAAATTGCATTACACCATTTGTCTATACATACAATTTGTACATGTGTTGTCATGTTTTTAGGAGTCTTTGTGTGCCAAACTCATGTACTTTCCATATCAAATATTTTACATTTCCATTTTTTTATTCCTACTTAATCTAAAACCTTTGGATTCTAAAGTGTGTCTCCATACCTTATGTGGGTTCATGTGCTATCAGATGGTCTGAGTTCACTTTTTATGATAACAACAAATCATCCATTAACCATCCATTAACGGTTACTTTCATTCTAAAAAGCTTCTTTGTGCAAGAATGGATTTGAGCTTCATGAATGATTGCTTTTAAATTGAACTGATACCTCTTCACATGTAACTTTTTCAAATCTTGGAGCATTTAGTAGAGGCAAAACAACTGATATAAATTTGCAACGCTTTGTAGTCCAAAATCAGTAAGTACATGGACTTGAAGAAAACAACCTAGAAATAGTTCTTTGTTTGTGTAGAGTCACTTCCTTTGCAACTTTTGTTGATTGGTTTTGATTAGAAGTTTGTGTCTTTAATTAGTATTTTACTTGAAAACTTATGTATGGATTTTGGGGTATTATTGTTATATCGTTTGGTTTTTATATTTTATCACGTTTACCCTATAATTTACAATAAATTGAAAATAAAATGGGCAATTATACGAAAATGGCTACATAGAACCACAATAAATATGTGTGACCGAATGTTAGACAATAATCACACTTAAAATTATAACGTTTGTTGTGTGTCTAGAAATAGTTCTTAGCCACACTTTACGGTAAATGTATGTGACTATATAAAAGAAACGTCCACACTTATAGTAAATTCATGTGGCCTTTGATATCATAATGCCACACTTAATGGACCATTTCCGTGATTACAACAACCTTTTGCTACAGTCTTTTTATACTGATGTTATTAAAACAAACTTTTTGGTGACTATAATATAATAAAAACAGTCACACTTACAGTAAATTTATGTGGTTATATAACAGAACCATTCACACTTAGAGTATATTCATATGGTCAATAATAACAGTTAGTCACAATTAATGGACCACTTGCTTTGTTACAACAACCTTTTTGCCATAGATTCTTTAAATTGATGTGGCTAAAATAAACATTTTAGTGACTATGTAATAGAAAAAACCACATTAATAGTAAATTCATGTGGTTATGTATTACAAACGTCTTCAATTACAGTAAATTCATGTGGTCACTAATACTTAATGGACCATTTGTTTGATTACAACCTTTTTGCCATAGTTTTTTATTTAATTAATTTGGCTAAAATAAACTTATTAGTGACTATAAAATAGAAATGGGAACACTTGTGGTAAATTCATGTAGCCGTTGCTACATTTTAGTCACACTTACTAGACAAAATGATTGATTCCAACAGGATCCTTTAGCCTCCCTTTTAAGTTACCACGGCCACACATAGGTGAATACGGTTGTATGATACCTATGATGACTGGACTTTTGGTCATACTTGAGCTGAAAAAGGCGTATGGTCATAGTTTCTTTTGTGTGGCCATATCCCATTTTTGACGCAGTGTCCTTGTAGCGATACAGAGAACATTAACATGGAACATGGTAACTTTTTAACCATGGCAATAGGAGGTTATTGGTTCATAAGACATGTCATGCTTCTTAAATCATCAACGCGTTTTTGGCTTATTGGCTGAGGAGCATATGAAAACTCCACATTTAGGCGTGCTCACGTGGGAGTAGTTCTAAGATGGGTGACCTCATGGAAAGTCTCTACCAGGGCAACCAAGAACAAATCCGTGTCCTGGATGGACAACCCATCAGAGGCAAAGTGGTTATTATTAGTAGTAAGAGATGCCGGGTTTTACAAATTGTATGAGAACCACTCGTGTGTTGTTCAAGATGGTGGGGCAAACCTAATCAAGGACAATGAGTTCCTATGTAGGGTGATTGAATAGGTACCAGAAGATTAACACGACCTACTGTAATACCTTAGACAAATCACATGACTGTTGGTAGGAGAAAATCTTGGTTCAAAAAGAATGTCTTACCTCTTAAATCAGTATTACCTTTTGGGCGCATTACATGTCTAGCATATGAAACTCCATAGTTAAGCTTGTTCATATGGGAAAAGTACCCTGATGAGTGACATCCAAAAAGTCTCTACTGCGTCAACCAAAATCCTGTGAGCTACTAGATGGTCTACCCATTGAAGGCTAAACAAACAATATTAGTTGTATGAGAGATCGACTGTAAATATTATATATATATAATTTGTTGACTTATAAGCTAGAGTGAGTTTGATCTCTCTTGTTTTTTCTTTTCTTTTTAACTTTACCCCCTTTAATTTTTAACATTAACATTTAAATCCTTATAGCTTTTTAAAGCTTCGTAAGATGTTAGTTTGACCTGTTTAGAGATTTACGTACATATTTTTATGTATATGTTGATATAAATTTAAGTTGATACATTTCGACATTCATTTTTTTCAATAAGTGAGTTATGTCAAATATAATGCCTTTTCATTAGACGGTATAAATTTGAGTTACGTTATGTTTCATGAGTCACATCAAATATATTACGTTTTGGAGCTTATTTTATCGATGTTCAAGTTGGTATATCTTTTGACGTTTATGTACGTGTCAGTATAAATTTGAGTTACGTTACGTTTCACATTTTGACCCTCCTTCCCTTGAGTTTTATGTGCTTATTTTTATGTACGTTTCGGTATAATTTAAGTTGTTTAAATTTTGATGTTATTTTTGTGTTTATTTTATGTTTATTTTCAGTTGGCGTACGCTTGATCCGTAAGAAAGTGAAAAAGAAAAAGAATTCAGTACGTTTAAACCAGTTTAAAAAACCGACACCGCAACGCCGGGGAATCAATTCTAGTTTTTCATAATTTGTTGCTCATTTTTAACAATCAACATGCTCCTGAAAATGTGTAAAAAGAAATTATATCCAGTTTGATTAACACAACTAACTCTATATACTTAGACTAACAATATTTTATTAACTTCTATCGCTGCTTGAAAAGTGATCTTTACTTACGAAAGTTTCATCACCTATTCGTCGCTGATCATATATTTTTTATCCCTCAAAAGATTTGATAATATAATAACACGTACATAAATCATTTCATTGAATCAAACAAATGGATATATACAACTTATAGTTTGTTCTATAACTACGTGTTCATGTCGTTTTGGATTTTTCACATACATACAATCGTTGCATGTGCGTAATTAAAACTAAAGGATGTACATCATCCTCGTATTACATGTGTTACTATTAGGTTGATAAGCTTCTAGGCTACTGTAATGGTAACAATGACACCCAAATATAGCGAAGGTTCGGCAGCCACCACGAAACTCATAAGGTTTTCTAGGTTGTGACGTTGTGCAAAGCCACACCTTTAAAATGCATGAATTGCATGTTTCCTTAGCTTTGTACGCTCATAGTTTATAATATTAATCTAATTAAGGTTGATGAAAAATAAATAAATGATAACTGTAAATTACATGAATAGTTATATCGCCAGTTTAGTAATCTCTTTATAGAAATGACATCTATGGTATCCATTATTCACCTAAGGATAACACATTTGGTTGTTGGGTCGAACCCAATATGAAATCGAAGGTCGTACTAGGAATATAAAACCGAACATGAAACAAGTATTCTTGGGATTGGTACAAACACGAATGATTTAACCATAAACTTTATTTTTATTTTATATATTACATATTAATACTCAAAAACTACTTGACCCCACTTGCCCATTTTATTAAGTATATATAACTAGTAGATAATCTAGAGCGTTGCGGCAGAAATTCAGTTCTTAGCTTCCAAACTCTGAAACATGGATTCGATTTTGCATAAAAAAGTTTATTACGTTGTGTTGTATTAATTTTTTAGTGTTTATTGGTTTCAGTATTCTTTTCACTACGCATTCCGAAACGTATCGTAACTATAAAACTTGTAAATTTATGTTCATAATTTTTATTTGATTAAGTCTGATTCTATTGTAAAGATGATATTATGTTTTTATGCATAAATTATTATAGAAAACAAATATTCAAAATTTCCACGTTTAAGACAAATACTTTGAATAGAAGTTTACATCCCATTAGCTGGCAATATTTTTTTGTTGTTATTCTAGTACATGTGTTTTTTTTGTATCATGTACGTTAGACATTCTTACGAAAACTTGCGGACCCCAAAAGGTTTAAATAGATACATGTGTTAATTAAGAATAACAAGAAGCTTTCCACGTGTAAGACAAATACTTTGAATAGAAGTTTGCATCCATTAGCTGGCGATATTTTTTTGTTGTTATTCTAGCACATGTGTTTTTTTAGTATCATGTACGTTAGACATTCTTACGAAAACTTGCGGACCCCAAAAGGTTTAAATAGATACATGTGTTAATTAAGAATAACAAGAAGCATGTATCAACATGAATGGAAGACGTGTGAATTAAGAATAACTAGAAAGCGTGTATCAACATGAATGGAAGACACTTCAATGTTTTTACTATTGTCAGGAAACATTAGTTGACTTAACTCTTTTAAATATAAAATTTAAGACGAATCTTAAAGGTTTCTTACCTCAATTTTGAGAATCCCATATACAGCTCAAGAATGTGTTATTTCAATAAAATAAATGAATGGAATCCATAAGCATTTTCCATGCATTGCCATTTTTTCTTTATGCCTCTCTTTTAAGAACTACATATATTGGTTTATCACCTATTCAATCATTTTTATGCACATTGTTGTTCTAGACTACCAGGTCATATTGACTTCTTTGACCCGTAATTCACCAAGGACGAGGCAATTAGTTGCATAAGCAAAAATGTGTGCAGCCTTCTCTAAATTGATGCCAAAACTATCTCCCAAAAGATCTCCAAGCATGGCGTGTACTTAAATGACTGCCAAAGAAACATTTACTATAATATTCCAACTGTAAGTGGTAATTCGCCGTAAAGTGGGTTGTTGATAATCCCTCAGCAACATCCGTTAGTAATTTGTTGTAAATGAGATTACCCGCTAAGAAAATTCTGATGGAAATTTCCGTTGGCAATCTGTCAGTAGCGGCCAATACCAATGGATAAACGATGGATTTGGTTGTTGGTGATACTCTTTTTTTGTCAGTAGAAAGACAATTTCAAGGCGCAATATATAGTTCATTTCATGATTGTTATTCTGGTATGATCCTAAATTGTTACCTTTTATTTTATGTGATTAATGATAAATTCATATGATTTGAAGATTACTCGTTTTTTTGCAGATTATGTAAAACCCGTGAAGTTTTTTCATATATGGTTTTATGATTATAGAGTTACAAATTTATAGTTTTTGAAACTTCAAAAGATTTTGAGTATTTCATTATGCTATAATCACTATTAGAAAAGGGATACTCCCCGGCCCTGTGTTTTGTTCATTTGTAGTCTTAATTTCACTGAAAATTTCTGGGTTTTTTTTGTAGTGTAAAATATTGAATTTTGTGAGTTATTCCCCCTTAACTTGGATTTTGAGAGTTTGGTCCCCTCTGGTTTTTCATTCAAGCTTCGTCACTGATCATCGGCGTATATATCCGTCGGTGTCTTTTAGTGTTTTTAGATTTAAAAAAATTTATAAAACTAAGTAAAAATAAAAATATGTGCGTGTATATATATATATATATATATATATGACTTTTAGATTGTTACACAATCCTTAAAGGGAATAATTTGTATAGTTGCAAGAAAACAATTGTTATACCAGAATTAAGCCAATGATAACCATTCAATTCATTCTCAGGCTGTTCCCATGTCATCCATGCATTTGAGGGAACCTCTAGAATTTTAAAATTCTGAAAACCCAACAAATGAATCTGAAAATAATAATTTACCAAAGGACTTCCTACTGTTTTCGATCATTATTAAAAAAAAAACAAAGAAACTGAGTTTGTTTAATATGTTCCATATATAATTAGACGGAGGTGGATACAGTTAATTAAAATTAACCAATCTAATTGAAGAAACATATGAAACATAAGTAGTGTTAATTAGACGCGTCTTTTCAAGTCTTGTAGACAACTGTTTAAACTGTTTTTTTAGTTTGTTGCATGTCTTGATCTTTGTTACCTAAAAAACCTTAGGATGAAACTTGATTACTTTGTTGTGTTATAATTTTTCGAAAATTGTAGCTCATTTTCACATGACCAACATGCTCAAGAAAACGTAAAAACAATAAAAATAATAAACGGACAGAAACAAAAATTATGTCTGAGAAATGATTTTAAGCTTTTTTGCTTTTGAAAGATTAACTACGGCTATTGAATTTGGAACCAATTGTTTTTGTCCAAATTATCTCGTATTTGCAGGGTTTGTTATTTTCAAATTCAAATTGCAGCCCGTTTTGACCATATTTAGTCAATTCTAACCTCGAATTTCATATGTGAAATTCGGGAAAATAGAATTCTAAAGAATTTTTAATGTTATGCCTATAAAAAAATTAGAAAGTTATTATGCCTATAAAAAAATGTTTTTCACGTACATACAATTGTTCTCATATCACATCTATTCCCATCACTGCTCACATTAGGGGATGTATTGTCTTACATATATGTAGACCAAACCAAGGACTAAATATTGGCCTCCCAAATTAGCTAAATTATAAATCAAAATCGTAAGTTTCTCGTGGCTGTGATGGTAACCATGATACTAACGAGATATAGCAAAGGGACCAGCGGGTCCAAACCCCACCTCGAAAGGTTGTTCTCGAATTAATTTTATAGCTTGGGCCACCACGCAACCTAGCTTGTCGAAGGCCATAAAGTTTTCTAGGTCCTTTTAAGCCATACGTTAAAACTCAACTTTATAAATTATTTAATTGAATGAATTACATTATTTATTAGTGTTGTACACTGATAATGTCTAAAAGTGATCTTAATTAAAGTTGATGAAATCTGAATAATTGATAATGTCTAAAATTGATCTGAATTAAAGTTGATGAATTCTGAATAATTGATAATGAGTAAACTACAACGACAGCCATATCTGTCATGTAACCGTCAGTAGTGATTGTCATTGACGGAAATCTGTCGGTAATCGTCCGTCGGATTTTTGTTAGTGGTAGTCTCATTTGGGATACACTACAAATGCATCTTACTGATGAACCATTTTACTGCGGATTACCGATAAATGTTAAAAGGTTGTCCCATGTGCTTGTTTCCAACGGATACCGACAGCATGTTAGCGACGGATTACCAACAGTTTTACATAGGTATCTTAGGTTTTACTGACGTACTTGCCTTCATTGATACCGTTTATTAATATTTATAAAAAAATCCTTAGACAATATAAATAAATTATACACTACTGAAAAAATAAACTACAAATTATAGGTAAATTACAAAAAACTACATAAATTCAAAAAAATTCTAGTGATAAATCAGGCTTCAAACTCGGTTTTGGCATGTCTTGTAACATGTAGCAAATGCAATCCTGAGCTCGTTTTTAGCATGTGTTGTAACATGCAAGAAAAAAAATCCTACAATTTAAGAGAAGAAAATTAGATCATTTATAAAATATTTCAGCAGTAGAATGACCATAATTGGAACATTTCAATTCAATATTATAGAAACATTGTCAAGCAAACTATCTAATTATTTTAAGTTATGCACAAAATGGAGTTGCAGCCCAAAGTAACATTTTAACTTCTCCACACCTTTCAAAATGGCAGCACAAATTAGTTAAAAAAAAGCAATTAACAATACGTATTACAGATATGCAAAAGAAACAAGTACCTAATGATGTCAGTAGCTTTTTACAACTGCTGTAAAAAGCTTAAAAACCACTTCAATTGTTTACAGCAGCGTCTGTAACATTTTAATCTAGATGTCTGCAAAAATTGGGGCAAAACTCCCCAAAAAAGTCTGAAATCTCTAAATTTTATAACTCGTAGGAGTTTTCTCTTGATCTAATCATCTCTCTGTATCTCTCTCTCTCTATATATATATATAAACATTTAAGTTTCAAATAAGACACATCAGTAGATAAAAAAGTTTGGTATAAAAAGTATGATTAAAACCGTTTTATGCGCCATAAGAGCTTTATTATTATTTGTCGACATAATGCAAGATCTTGTATGTAAACTTAGTATATAAACTGACTTGACATCCCAAATAATCTTACTTATGATATTACATCAGTAAGAAATTCATTTTCAAGTTCGTTATCGATTAAACCTTATTTTATGTAAAAATGACATTTTAGTCAAAAATTGGCATAACGGAACTTGTGCATAAACTCATATTCTGATTATGATCATGTAATATAACCTCAGAGAGTTATGCTATATTATATTATGATCATAATGCAACCTTAGATCAGTAGCTAACTAATCTAATTCGGGTCAGAATCGAAAATCAAAGTAGAAGTCAAACTTTGCGACTTTCGGTTGCGAACCGACCCTAGAACAGAAATTGACGAGTCCAACATGTTCTTATATGTTTTAATAATTATTACTAATTTTTTGAAGTGTCAAAACATGTTTTATAACATATATAAACTCATTTATAATATTTCAAAATCTGGCCTATTTGATTTTTAATAATAAAACTTTGACCCGTCAATTGGTCTAGTAAACGTGATCTTTATGAGGTGCCCTTTATAGGGATTAACACCTACCTTATTACGATCACTTAGCCATGTCCATTATCAACAATGGCTAGACCATAATGGTCTTAACTGAAAGTCAAAGCGTTTTCCGTAAACGCTTGACTTTTAGCTATAAAATGCCTATAAAAGAAAATGCAAAAGAAAGGAACACTTACAAGTGACCCTTGGATGAAATACAACTAGTTGGATGTTCCTTTCAGTTAGGAACTTCCAGAGGAGGGAGATAAAATGATTTATGAGAAAGGTGCAAGTTCAAGTGAAGAACCAATGCTCCTATTTATAGTAGGAGTGCTTGAAGATGTCAGGTGTTAGAAGGTGTCTACAAGTGTCCTAAAACGTGGCATAGAAGTTTGATAGCCCGTGGTTTTGAATTAATGGGTTTTGGCAACTTGTGTGGCTGCCAAGCAAATTTTCTGCAATAGACCTCTTTTGGCGGTCCGCGAGAGACCAGGCCTTGTCTCTCGTGGCCCACGAGCGGTCCATAAAATCTTTTGAAATTTGCCACATTTAGCCCCTCAACTTATTAAATTTCTCAAACACCTTTATAAGTATAACTAGCCCTCCGTAGCTAACATTTGGCGTACCCGTGAGTATGCCTGGACATTGTCAAGCTCTCGGTTCGTTAAAAGGTCACTGAGATATAAATTGACACGTTGACACTTTTAATCCCTCCATCGTCCAACTTTTATATAATTACACAAATAATCCCTCTCGTCCAACAAGTGGCTCATATGAGAGTTAAGACTTCGTAAAAGGTCACTCAGAGGCTTAGTTTGAGCATGTTGACACCTTTAGTCCTTATTAGTCCTTGTTAGACTTAATATAAAAGTAATGACACGTGCTGATATATTATCGGACATGATTTTACAAGGTGTTACATGGAATGTGCCAGTTCGGAAGCAATGTGGATGCTATGATGACGTACAAGATTCGTCATAGAATTAGTGATGGGATTTAAATTGTTTTAAATATGTGATCTATGGCAAAATCATCCATTATATTTAATTTTGAAACTAGTATTGTGATGGAACTAAAAAAAGATCCATCGTAAAATTAGAATTTAACTCATCATTGATATTGCAACACGCGAATTACAAACGTTACAAATCAGTGGGGACATTGATGATGAAAACTAAATAATGTTTTATATACATTGATAAAAAAACTAAATAATAATGTGTTTCGTTCATTGGTGAGTTCACCTCTTCGTTTCTAACACTAGGGTATAAGACCTTGTTCTTTTATATCAAACTATCTTATCTCACAATAACTTTTAATTAGAAGTAGTGCACAAAGGAATGAAAGGAACATGTATGTAAAAATCATGTTTATATACTTTTTTTACACTAAATTTTATTTTTTATATGCTGTGAGACTTGAATTTGTTGATGCACTTTAGTGTATGTCGCTTGTTCTTAGTTGCGTTTGTAATTGTACGGTCTTTGTTTATTGCGTCTGTTAAATTTTGATAGTGTCGACCAAATCAAGATATCCTCCTATCTTGATTCAGTACGATGTTTAGTTTGTTTGCATTGTAAAACAGTTGCTTGTGTGCATACTGTTAGTGTTTTTGTTTTATCTTTGCTGTTCTGTTGTTTGCTGTTATCTATTGTCTGTTTGCAGCCTACCCACGAAGAACCTACTTCTTCTTGGGAGTAACACATTCACAAAGAACCCTTCTTCGCATTGCCTTTAGTTGTTCGTAGGATAGGCCACGAAGAACACCTTCTTTGTGGGCCTATCTGTTCTTCATGGCCCATTAATCTTCTTCATAGGGTTACTAGGTCTTGGGCCTATATAAACAAACATGCACTTCAAAGTTTTAGCAAGAGAGCACAAGAGAGTGAGAGAACACCCTAAGTCTGTATGAACATTGCGTGTATGTGTTTGTACTAGCTCTCTTCAGTTAATCAAGATAGTGAATCTTTGGTTACGTTGTGTTTGTGTTGCTTTGCTTTGGTTTGCATACTTACATGGATTCCGCACTCGTTTGTGTGTTAGACAACAAGAAAGTAGGTTATCTTGACCCACAAAGTGGACCTACAAGTGGTATCAGAGCATTGGCTCTCTTCCTTATCTAAAACCAAGCATAGTGTTGTGTTTGAGCAAGTTGTGAAGCTTCCTGGAAGTGGTCTTGAACTTAAAGCAAAAAACTTAAGTTTTTACAAGAAAACTGGTTTAAAACTTAGGTAAAACTTGTTGTTTGCAGAAAAATTTTAGAAAAACTTTGTTAAAATACATGGAGATATGTTAGGATATGGTTTTTCTTGAAATTTTCTATCAAAGTTTTAGTTCGACATATTTTCTGGTGAAGTGTTTGTCGAAAAACTCACCGGAATATTCTTTTACTATTGATAAAACCGTAAAATTTGATTGAAAAAGTGTTTTTCGAATGTTTGTTGTTTAACCAAATCTGGTTAACCAGCTACCAACTTACTAAAATTCAGAAACAAGATTCTGATATAAAAGGACACTTCTCACCAAACAATTGACGAAGGACTCATCTGCGAAAAACCCCTTCTACGAAAGACCCCCTTGCGCAGGACTCTTTTACGAAAAACGTATTTGTGAAGGATCTGAGGTTTTTCGTGAACAGGTTGTTCGTGGTATAGGTTTTCGTGAACGACTTTTTCATGGAATGATAGTTCGTGACTTTTGAAGTTGTGAATTTTCAACAGAAGGCTTTTATTTCAAGTTAATCATTTGAATTTTGAACATTTAAGCTGGTATTCATAAACAAACAAGTAAAATGGGTATAAATCCTTCGGAATGGGGTGTAGTTCAAGTACAAGCCAAGATCCACCACAATCTAGCTCCACAACCTCATGGTACAATCTTTAATGACTCAGCAAACAGCCATGATTACCGCTAATCAATGGGCATGTGTGGCAAATCAAAATCAAAGTATTTAGACTCTTCTCATTAGCGAGAGTGAAACTGGAAGTAACAACCGTCCACCAAATTTGAATCATATGAACGTTATCCCTCATGGAAAGGTCATTTTCATACATATGTTCTTGGTCAAAATACGGAGTTGTGGACATGTTTTACTACACCTTACAAGGAATATCTCGAAGAAGCAGGATCAAATCCAACCTCTTTAGCTAACTTAGATGAAATGATAAAAAGGCATATGATTTGGAGAAGAAGGCATTTTTTATCCTTACACAAGCACTTCATAAGGATATATATCATCAATTTGTTTATTGTACACAACCAATTATTTATGGGATATTTTGGAAGCAAGAGGGGAAGGAAATGCTGCAACGAGAAAGATACGACATAATCTTTTGAAGAGAGAGTTTGAAGGATTTCTGGTCATGGAAAATGAGACACTAAGCGACATGACAACTTGTTTCTATCATCTGATTAGTGAAATGTACTCATACAAGGTGAATGCATCTCCACAAGAGATTGTGATGCGTTTTGCTGATGCCTTACTACCTAAGTGGAGTCAATTCATTAACTTGGTAAAGCATACATGTGTTTTGGATGTGATTAGCATTTATGGTTTGTTCAAAAGCTTGAGAACAAGAATGAAGAAGAAATACGAAAAGCGAAAAGAGTTCTGGTTCCACAAAACCCTGAAATGTATTTTGGAGGTATTAACACAGGTGTTAGTACAAATCAGCAACTGAAACTCCAAACAGCATTTGTGTCAAATGTTAATCCTTTTCCACCATAACCAGTTCATACAGATCAATCTGCTGGTTCGGGTGCTCAAACCTATGGCCAAGCATTTGACCCAAAAGCCTTTCTTCCTCAACCACAAGTTGTTACACCCAAATTCCATAACAAACATCTCAACAAGCTTTCTATGGTAACAACTTTCAATCTTCAAATCCTAATGCCATCAGACTTGATACTTCACACCTTTCCAAGGTCAGTGTGGAAGTTGCTCGGGAACACATGGAACTTCTAAACACTATGGTTAGTGCGTATTGTGGATTAGTCGCAGGTTAAATTGGAAACATTAATTTGTCTAGTGAGGACTATCAGCAAATAGACAGGGAGGAAATGGAGTTGATGGATACTAAATGGGCATTTTCAAGTGCGGTTAGAAGAGAGAAAGATTACATGAGTAGAACTGGAAGGACAAGTTTGGAAAGAAAGAAAGACACAAAGTATGGCTTTGATAAAGATGTTGTTACTTGCTTCAACTGTGGTGAGAAAGGTCATTTCAAACGTGAATGTACTCGACCTAGCGAGCAAGGAAATCACAACCCTTTCTGAAATCAACCAAACTCATCCAACACAACTCAAGTTAACAATGAACAGGGTATAGTAGCTGTTAACAACCCAAACAACTCCAACCAGTCTGGGCCTTCAAATAACACAAGCAGAGCTTTAGTAGTGCAAGCAGATGAAGGATGTGATTGGTCAGTTCAGTTGGGAAATGAGAATCATTGAGGAACTGCTTGTAATGCTAAGATAATCAATTATATCAAACATGTTCATAGTATTGACTCTTCTGATGATCATGATGATGGTGATAGTTCCAGGTATAATGGGAGTTCTGATGAGGAAAGCTCAAGCGTGGGTGGTTATGGACTAGATTCAGATGTTAGGGAAAAGATGGATACCGAGGTCGATGAATTGCTAAAAGAAGCAGAGAAGCTGAAAAATTAAAAGTCTGGTTTGATAAAGAAAGCAGAAGTTTCATAAAAGGAAATGGAAAAATTCTTTGCAAATGATGGATCTTTTTCTCATCAACTGCTTTTATCGCTAATGTTGCAGCTTCGACAAGTCAGGTACTATCCGACTCTCCTAGGATATGCAATGATTGCACTGATTTAAAACCTAAACTTGAAACAATTAACAGGCACAATCAAATCTTGGAAGTTGAACTCTCTAAGTGCAAAGAGGCAAATATGGCTTTAACTCGAAATGAAAAAGAATTTAATATATGTAATTGATACTCTTAAGAATAGTGTATCTAAGTTAACAAAAATGGTTTTGAAAAAGCAAACTGGTATTAATAACTACATTAATATCCTTGAAGAAATGAAAAAGGAGTTAGCCATTGCAAAATGCGAACATGATGCAATTAAGCTAAAATTGGAGAGTTTTTCTAACTCCCGATATGTGCTTGATCACATCATTGATGTTTAAAACTTAAGGGGGATGTAAAATGCATTGGGTATAAATCGTGTCCACCACCGTTGAAACACAATTATACAAAATTGTCTGACGAGGAGGAAATGCCACGTTTTGAACCATCTGTACCTCTTAATCTAGAAGAGTTTGCAGCAGGGTTAGGGTTTAAACTGGACAATTCCTTAGAGGAATCTAAAAAGACAGAGAACTTGTCATCTATTGTTGAACAAAGTCCACCTATAATAAAGGGGGATGATGAGTTAGATGAGACTGATCAGGACCAATCTCTTGAGAAAAGAAAAAGGGTAGAAATTCCAATTGGGAATCATATCTTATGTGATCCTGCTACTCCCATTGTGCAATCTATCGCAAAAAAAGAGATTGATTCTATCAAATCTGTAAAGACACTTGTCTCTATGTTTAAGAGCGATAATGTGTTGTATACGTTGATTGGTGATGAGAAAATTTACTCGAACAAGGATTTTCTTATCAAAAATGTTAATCTAACGTCAATTGATCAAGTTTTTGAAAATTCAACAACAAAATTTTTAGGAAAGAAAAGTCCAATCAAACCACAACCATTCTAAAAGTAGACAACAAGAAAAGCGAGCTGAAAAACCTAAGGTGTCACAACCGAAGGTTGAAGCTAAAGGAGCTCGCAACAAGAAAAAGGGGAAGAATGTTAACTTTGTAGCCTCAAATGGTGCTGATAAAATCGAGACTTTTGAAAATATGTCAAATATAGATTTTGTAAATTAAGTCAAGATTTTAAAACATGACAGTCAAAACAATTACATTAAACACATAAATGGGTGTGATGATGGACCATGTACCTCTAGGCCAACAAGTTCAACATCGAGTCATCAAATAGCATCTCCTAAATTTGTTGAAAGGAGATCATGTTTTAAATGTGGGGAGTTTGGCCACGTAATAAAAAATTATACAAACTCGGCAAAGCCCAAGTTTGTTGAAAATGCCCCTCATGAAAAGAATTGCCAACGTCGATCTCTGTCACCTAAAGAAGACGAATGTATTGTTAAGGAACAAGAAGAAAAACAAAGACGTAAACAAGTCAAAGTAATTGAAAATGTATTAAATCCGGATGTTGCACAGAAGAAACCAATTTCGTTAAAACCAGAAGTGTCAAAATTTGTAAAAAATCATCAATATGGTAGACGTCAACAATCTTGGAATCCTAAAACCGGTAATATTTCAGGGGGAGGCACACAATTTCCAAATCATAAAGAAATAGAAATCACATTTCTTGATGATAAGGGTCGACCCAAGACCACTAAGGCTTGGGTCCCCATCTAAAACTAATCGGGTAATGTAATGTGCACGATGTTCCAAGAGGAACTGTGAATAGTCATTGAATTGTTGACAGTGGAGCATCCCGGCACATGACAAGTCAGACCCCGATTTTTGATGTAGCGGAAGCGTGCGCGAGGCGTGGCCAGAGCGGCAATCGTTGCATTCAACCAAGTAAACGATAAACGTATTACATTACAAAACGTTCATCCATACTTTTTATTTAACACAAAATTTACATAATAACTTTTGTCTTTAAAACATAACACAATTTATCATCATTACTTAAAATTCAAACATAATTTTATAAAACATAACGAAATAAGTCTGAATGAAATATAACGTCTTGACTTCACAACATACGAACAAGTTTTTCCCCGAGTGTCATCCACTAGTTTCCTGTAATACATGTTAGTTTTGAAAACAACGTCAACAAAAGCTGGTGAATTCATGTTATAAATTTTCGTATCAGATGAATCTTCAAAAACATTTGAAATAATAATTTCGTTTAATATAGTTTAATATAAATTTTCGTGTTGCAAGGACACTAGTCTGTATACCGAATAAGGTGGTAACTAACCCTTGACGATTTATTGTGTCTGAGACACTTGTTTTAGACACAACAGCACTCTAATACGATATGTTATTATTTCCGTAATAGAGTGGGCTCGCCCAAATCCAATAGATCTATCCCCTTGTTCCTCAGTACTTGTTATTCATTAATGGTCCCAATGCTTGAGCCTTATTCACACGTGATCTAAGTATTTTCATTTCCTAGCTATATTAAATGTAACATGTATACATCCTTGCACGTTAAAAAACCATAAAAACGTTAAAATAAAAGGGGAAACATGAACTCACAGATTTGCTTCCGTGCAAATCTCTATTGGATTCTTGATACTTTGTTCGTTTCTCGACCTACAAGTGTTCTAATCTATTAGACACTTAGGCTTTCATTCACTTTTCATACAAGTATTTTTCTTGAATTTCATACTTGTATTTGTTGGCTTTTCTTTGTTGGTATACATACATACATACATACATACATACATACATACATACATACATACATACATACATACATACATACATATATATATACATACTATATATACATATATATATACATATATATATATATATATATTCTTGATTGATTACATGTAAATGGGCCTAGCCCATAATTTAATTGTAAAAATTCAATCTACAATTTCATTACATATGGGCCTAGTCCAACAGTTTTTGTAAGTATGGGTTTAGCCCATTTTGCTTACTATGGGTGGGCCTAGCCCAATTCGTTTCATGTATGCGGGCCTAGCCCAATTCCTTTCATGTTTGTGGACCTAGCCCAACCTAATTTATTTAAGGTGGGCTAAGCCTAATTGGTTTGCAAAAGTGGATCTAGCCCAAGTTAAAAATGAAATATTGGGCCTAGCCCAAAATAGTTTATAGAAATTGGATTAGTCCAAGTTTACTTTTAGAAAAGTGGGTTTAGCTCAAGGTTAGTTTTATAGAAATGGAAAGGACCAATTTATTTCTTTACAAAAGTGGATTTGGCCCAAAATTAATTTTTATATAAGTGGGCTTAGCCCATGTAAGTTTTATAAAAGTGGGCTTAGTCCAAAGTTTGATTTTTTTACAAGTGAGCCTAACCCAAACTAATTTATATAAATGGGCTAGTCCATATATTTTATAAAAATAGGTTAAGCCCAATATAATCTTTATAAAATGGGCTTAGTCCAAATTATTAGTATAGTTGGCTTAGTCCAAATTATAGTATAGTTGGCTTAATCCAAGTTTTTAAAATATTTACTACTAATTGTTATAACTTATAAAGATTTATTTGTAAAAACTACTAGTTATAAATTAGACTTTTAAATTCTAGTAAATATAAAGTGTAACGGTTGATTTGTTCATTTTGACCGTTATGTTCGCGTCAACTATTTTATTCATTTCGTCTTTGTCGTTTGATTGGTTCACACCATATACTTTATTTTGTCTGAATTGTCCATGTTGTCCGAATTGTCGAATATATATTATTTTGACAAAAGTTGAACATTTATATATTTTTGTATTTGATTCAAGATGATCAAAATATATAGCTTTTATACAAAAATATATGTACACATATTAGATTAATTTTTATAAAAAAAATTGCCATACTTTCCTTTAAAATATAAGCTTCCCATGTTTATATAAACAATTTTTAAATCATTTTTTCTAAATCAAAGCATCATCAAATCACATATATTATACAAATGTATTAACAAAAATGTCATGAACTTGTTATAGTTTTAATCTTTCTTAAAATGGAAACTTTATTATCATTTTTAAACAAAAATTCTAAATCATAACTTTTATTTTATGATCTAATACTTGTATGATCATCTTTAAAATATAAAATTATGTTCATGACTATTTTTGTTAATGAATCTTGCTAATCTAAACATGCATGTGTTTAGATCATCTTTTTATTCATAAAATTGTAAGATTCAAGTTTACTAGTTTATGAAAAATTCAAGATTCATCCATAATCATCAAGAAAACCACATAATTATGTTAGTGATTATAGTTTTATTAGTGTTTTTCAAGTGGGTTTTTAGATATATTGTATGATGATCTTATGTATTTTTATGAAATATAAAGTATAAGATGAGATTTAAGGAGCTTACTACTAGTACAAGGCTAGGGATGATCTAAAAGATGAAGAAAATGTGTTGATCAAGAGTTCCAATCTTCAAAGTGAGCCTCCTAATCTTTGTAAACTCCTTAGATCATTTTTAGGTCTTCATGCAAGCTTGAAATTCTTGTGTTTAGATTTTAAAATTTTGAAGATGATAATGGTAGTGCTTTGCCAATTTTACAAAGGAAAATGGAAGGTTTGTTGAGTTTTTGGTGTGTAGGAAATGAAAGAAAATGGAAGAATGGAAATGGCTTTGTGTTGTAACTAAGTTCTTACACAACTTACACTAAACCATATCCACAATTAGCCAACACATAATATAAGAGATTAGTGGCATGATGGATGACACCATTATAGCCGTGAGGTGTGGTGGGGGGGGGGGGGAGGGGGGATTGGTTTAATTATTTTTTTCATAAATAATGTGAGGTGTGGGGGGGGGATTGGTTTAATTATTTTTTTCATAAATAATGTGTCACTTTTATGAACTTTAACAATTTAATATATAAGTTTTTATAAATACTAATGCCGCAACACTTTAAATTGATGTTATAATATGCCAAAATAACTCAATAGTCTTATTGTTTCGTTATTCGGTTGATAAAGTTGGTTCGGGTCTTGTACCGGATAAAATACTGACATATTGTGTTACTTATAAATTTTATTTACACAATAGTTCTATCATAATTTTTATTGTCCCGTTAATTAATCTAGCTCTTTAGACTAATAAATTTGTCATTTTGAGTTCATTTCCGGTACCGGCTTTGTTGTAAGATTTTTACTGAACAAGCTATATAGCTTTAAATAATAGGATTTATATATGAGTTTTATACTATTTCTAACACCCGTTATTATTCTTTAGCTAAAAAATATTTATTTTTGAGTTTTCAGACATTTGCTGTTTTGTGCTGTGGAATGTTGTATTTTGCTGCAAAATGTTGTATTTTGCTGCAGACTTGGACAATTGTGTATTTTAAATAAATTTTCATGGTATAACAGTACCGATATATGTCTTATTTTTGTCATATCAGACTGTACCGTAACCTGTACCGATATTTATTACGTGTTCACGTCTTTGTCATCCGTCAAGGATATTGTTTTATATGTTCGTGATTCTGACTAATTCATTATCATACCAAGCTATGATTTGCTTAATTTCCTAGACTTTTATGACTTAAAACTATAATTTTGTAACATCCGTCAAAAACCGAATTTACCAAACCCGCTTCGTTTATTAACCGAACAACCAGTTAAAAATTTCGTTGCGTATTTAATGCTCAAATTAATTTTAAACGATACATAATTAATAAGTATAGTAGAATATAAAAGTTATATTTGAAAAAGTATTAAAAATAGTGATTTAAAAATAAAATGCTGAAGCGGGGTTTCGAACCCGGGTCAGCCGAGAATCATGCAAAGTTTTAACTCACATCCTTCCAACCGCTCTGCCACTTGTGTTCTTTAGTAATATATCAAAACAATTAATTCAAATATCAAAATCTCGATTTCAAATCAGGCAACTGACGCGCCCAATTCGCAGTCGTCGGAAATCCCGACGATTTCGCCCTACACTGTCGGTTTCTTGTGACTTAACGCGTATAATAACTATTACATCGGTTATAACCGATGTCCAGTCCGCGACATCAGTCATAACCGCCGGAAAAATTATTGACCGACGAATCAAGACGGTAATCGGACCCAATTCATCGATGTTCTTCCCTATAAATACACCCACAAGTCTCTGGTAGCCTTTTCGCTCAAAATCGCACATTTTCTCGAAGAAATTTCACTCTTCGAAAATAACCTGCCATCACCGGACTTTCGCCGTAAAACAGAGACTCACCTCAAAACGGTAAATACCTCGACTCTTTCCGTTTCAATCCGTTGTTAGACTGTTACTAACTTCAATCCAACCATCGGAATCATTCCCAGACGACGTAGCCGGAATATTCAACTCTCGCCGGAAAACCTCTGAAATTTCTGATCTTACGCTGGGAATCGGTATAATCATCCAAACTTCTGTTAATCCTTGTTTAAGTACCTCAATTTCATAACTAATCGAACAGAACTGTTAATTGATTCTAACAGCCGAAGTTCACAAACAGAGCCGACGAATCTTTGCCGGAGTTCTGTGAAAGACGCTGATCGGTACATCCTTCCCCCAAACTCTCTCCGTTCATTACCTTTCAATTACTTATAAAGCTTGTTAATCGAATCAGACATAAATCAGTTGAATTATCATTATCTGTAACCTTAAGCGAAGAAGACGAAGTTCAGGTATATTATAAGATTAATTAAAATTAGTATATTGAACTGGTTAGACACACAGTCCAGCGGTGGACTGTGTGCAAACAATTACATACACGACGCGAGTTCGATTCTTATCACAACCTTAACCTCTGTAATAAAAATGTTTTTTTAGAAACCGAACCGGTTTAACTTAGTAAGATGTTAAGTATAATAAAAACCAGAATATTTACCAAGTTAGACACACAGTCCAGCTGTGGACTGTGGCCAAACTAAACCACAGGTCCCGGGTTCGAGACCTGTGGCGTGCACCGAGTGATGCAATTAAATCGTTTTTAAAATAAGTGATTTTCGGATTAACTTAATTAGTATATAAATATAATTAAAAACAGAAATACTTCAGGTTAGACACGTAGCTCAGTTGGTAGAGCTGCGTGCACGCGTACGGGAGGTCTCGGGTTCGAGTCCTGCCCGGCGCATACATACACACAATAAAACCGGTCAAACAGTCAACGCTTATGAACAAACAGTCAACGCTTATGGTCAACGGTCAAAAGTCAACATTTTTTTATTATTTTTATTTATTTATTTAAATTAAAAATCCATTAAAAATACTTAAAAATAACATTTCTAAAGTTAGAAAATAGTCTAAAACTCACAAAAATATATCCAATAATCCTATTAAAATTGTTAATAAAATCCATTTATTTACCTTACTTTTTCGTTATTAATTAGGTTAGTTTTCCTCGTCGATCAATCCTCTAAACTCGTGCGCATTCAACATCATCAACCAAACGCACCCACTGTGAGTGAATCTTACAACTCCCCTTTTTATTACACGTTTTGGGGTGTATCGTGTGTCGCTTAAACTAATTCGTTAATTCAAACTCGTGCTATACCATATTATGATATAAACTTAGAATGTAAATATTGTTTGTAGTTATGTATTACATATTATCAAGTTGTATGCAAATTATTTGTTAGGCCCATCAGTTCCTCGTGGGAGACGAGTTGAACAATGCGGCTCAAAATCATTCATTAGGCCCATCGTTGTAGAACAAGCTGCCTCAAAACTCATTCATTAGGCCCATCAGTTCCTCGTGGGAGACGAGTTGAGCAATGCGTGCCTCAAAACAATCTATTATTGTATGTGTGTGCATTATTTAATATGAAGTGTTTTGTGAATAAGTTTACATCTATATTTACTCATATGTGGTTATGCACTTTATTTTATAATCAATTCAAAAAACTTATTCAAATGTTTTTCATAGGATTCACTCGCCAACTTTTTGTTGATCCAAAAACCATTTTTACACATGATACAGGTGAACAGGATGAAGCAAGGAAAACATAGGATATCCTTAGAAGAAAATAATGAAGTCTAGATAGATGTGTAGAACATGTTGTAATTATGATTGTATGATTCCCTTTAAATTGTAATAATAAATATGAAACGTTATAATAAATGTCATGAGCTTTGATGAAAACCCAATCATGCCCCGATCACCTTTTCCGCTGCGGGTCGGGGTGTGACAGATTGGTATCAGAGCTTTTGACTATAGGGATATAGGATAGGTTATTAGACCCTTAGAGCCTATACTATAGTTGATTAGATTTTAATTGTTTATGTGGTTATATGCAAACTCATGATGTTTATTTCTTTCATATTTATTTCATATGCAAATGCATGCAAACACTTCCAATATTACATTTTGTGATACATAATGAATTATACTTACAGTCAAACATACATACTTACATACATATTTCAATGTTCACATATTCAATTCATCTTCATACTTCCGTTATTCAAGATTTTGTCGCATTTTTCATTTTTTTCAAATCTCATCAAAGTGAGTTCTACGACGGGCATGTAGTTACTGTAAGGGTACAAGTACCGGTAGTCGGAACGTCCTGTCTAGGTTGGCATTCGTATAAATCCAATATAACGGACCAGTTTGCCTACCTGGGGACTAACGATGAGAGTACGAAGGACCTATTAGGCCAAAGCATGCCACACCAAACATCGTTCCAACTAACCCCACTTTGAGGTGTCACCGTGTCCACACCTGGATACATTCCGAATATCATACGTTACATACATATTTCTCGATTTTCTCCGGGTTTTAGTGTACGTAACCAGGCTAACACATGCGAACCATATGAAAAACCCGGTAGTCATGTGGGCCCACATGATTATGAAGGTGAAGTATGGCGGCATGCAAGGCCTAATTACGAGCAAAGCCCAAGACATCCTATGGATGTAGTAGATTTATTATTTTATATTTATTTTATGAATGTTCATTCCTAAATACGACACATGATCCCTAAAACATCCAACTCATACTCTTGATATGTATTCCTTGTAGATGTCTTCTTGTCTCGCTCGTAGGAAGATGAGATCAGGAAAAGCCACGAGCGCATGGCTGCCCAAATCGCTCAACAAATGGCTGCCGTAATACCCAACATTGTAGTTCAAGTTCAACAAGCCCTTACCGCTAATCCCATCAATCAAGAAGATCAAAATGTTGCAACCCTCCCCCAATTACCACTAAATGCACCTTCAAGCATTTCAAATCTTGCGACCCTCCAAAATAGAAGGGACTGAAGGTGTCACCGCTCTCCTCCATTGGTTTGAAGAAATGGAGAACACTTTTCTAAATTGCGATTGCCCCGATGATCGCAAAGTGCGATATGCTACTGGTTGTTTACTTGGAATAGCACTTACTTGGTGGAATACAGAGAAGGCCAAACGAGGTGTTGAAGATGCTATGACTTTGACTTGGGAAGAGTTGAAGGAAATCATGACAAGACGGTTTTGCCCAAGGAGCGAAATCAAGAAGTTAGAGGATGAGTTCTATTCGTTGAAACAAAAGGAAGGCGACCACACCACGTACAACAAGAGATTCCTAGAGTTAAATCAAATGGTTCCCAACTTGTTCACTCCTCTCTACCGTTTGATCGAACACTACATTCGAGGTCTTCCTTCAAAAATTCAAGACTCTGTAATTAGTACCACGCCTGAACTTTGGAAGCAGCAATGGAGTTAGCTACAGAGCTCACCGAGAACCGCATACGGAATAAAGACTTCAAGGAGGAGAAGAAGAAGGATAAATCATCGACTGAAACCTCAAACTCCACCCAAACCGAATCCCCTTCACGATCCATTTCTAAGAGAAAAGAGATGGGCAACTTTTCGCTGTCACCTAACGCAATCAACCTGTCCCACAAGCCGTACCCCTCCAAGCTATCCCAATCACCCAAGTAACACCCAACTCAACTTACCCAAATAAGAAACCTTACCTTGGACCTCACCATCAATGTAACACCTGTTTTTATCACCATCCATCTACCTTACCTTGTCGACTATGTGCGAATTGTGGACGCTATGGTCATTTGAGCAAGGTTTGCCGCACCCCTCAAAACCAAACCTCACCCCCTACTCAAAACATGATTCAAACATATCAACAACCCCAATACCCCATGTTCCCATATGTTCGAGCTTAATTGTGGCGACCCTACCCACTTTAGAAACACGTGCCCTCGATTGGTTAACATCATAAACGCCCAAGCTCAAGCAAACCCAGTTAACCAAGCAAATCAAGGAAACCTAATCACTAGGCCAACAGCAAGAGGAAGAGTTTTCAACATCAACGCCAATCCTGTTAAAAGATAATGATGGCCCAAACGAAACCACCCAACTAGTCCCCTTCACCAAGAATCAAGATTCAACTCCAACCGCTTAGTTTTTATGTTTTTTTCTTTATGTTATCTCAAATCTCACGTATCTCAATTATAAATTGGAAATTTATCCAAGAATCTTAAAGCGAATTACTATTTCAGTTTTGTTTTATACTCGTTGATTTAACATTCATCTCATCATACTTCACGACATATTTCAATTTCATCATTTAAAGAAGTTGAGCTGTGTCTCACTTCCACATGGACTAACCTCTCCATCATAACAAACGAGAGAGGTACTGTCATCATTCAAACATGTATACTATCAGAATTAAGACACAAGCTATGGTTGATTGTGTTTGTTGAGTCACATAGAACTAATCATAACTTGCGGATAAAGCCAATGAAAATTTGACAAGAATATGGTGGATACGCCGCTGGTACTTCCTATATATAAGTATTCTTGCCAAAGGATCAGAGGCATTGTCAGGCGGTTATGAGAAGTTCCATGTAGGATTTAGTATTGTCTTGGTTGAAGTTTGTGTTATACTCACTGATTTAGCATTCATATCATCTCATCATCTAAAGAAATTGGATTGTGTTCTATTTCTACATAGACTAACCTCTCCATCATAACAAACGAGAGAGGTACTGTCACCATTCAAACATGTATACTACAAGAATTAGGACTCAGACATTGGTTGTTGTGTTTATTTATGTTCTAGAATCACATCATAGAACCAGTCATAACTTACTGATGAAACCAATGAAAATTTGACAAGAATATGGTGGATACGCCGCTGGTACTTCCTATATATAAGTATTCTTGCCAAAGGATCAGAGGCATTATCAGGCGGTTATGAGAAGTTCCATGTAGGATTTAGTATTGTCTTGGTTGAAGTTTGTGTTATACTCACTGATTTAGCATTCATATCGTCTCATCATCTAAAGAAATTGGATAGTGTTCTATTTCTACATAGACTAACCTCTCTATCATAACAAACGAGAGAGGTACTGTCACCATTAAAACATGTATACTACCAGAATTAGGACTCATACATTGGTTGTTGTGTTTATTTATGTTCTAGAATCACATCATAGAACCAATCATAACTTACTGATGAAACCAATGAAAATTGACAAAGATATGGTGGATACGCCGCTGGTACTTCCTATATATAAGTATTCTTGCCAAAGGATCAGAGGCATTGTCAGGCGGTTATGAGAAGTTCCATGTAGGTTTTAGTAGTAGAAGTTTTGTTTTAGGATATAACCTTATCTTTCCAAACATACCAAAACTCTTGCGCATGAAATCATATTTAGTCAATCAACTCTGTTTATCAATATTCATTATCATAGGCATCAAAAAGCGATTCCTGAAGCAGGGTACTCAACCCTTACAAGGAACGTTACCGCCTCAAACAAAAATTTAAACTCTTACTCCTTTCTAAGTATGTAACTGTCAAATTAAAACATCATCCTTTTGAGACAAACATGCCACTACTTAAATTTCGGGACGAAATTTCTAAAAGTAGGGGATACTGTAACATCCGTCAAAAACCGGATTTACCAAACCCGCTTCGTTTATTAACCGAACAACCAGTTAAAAATTTCCTTGCGTATTTAATGCTCAAATATTTTAAACGATACATAATTAATAAGTATAGTAGAATATAAAAGTTATATTTGAAAAAGTATTAAAAATAGTGATTTAAAAATAAAATGCTGAAGCGGGGTTTCGAACCCGGGTCAGCCGAGAATCATGCAAAGTTTTAACTCACATCCTTCCAACCGCTCCGCCACTTGTGTTCTTTAGTAATATATCAAAACAATTAATTCAAATATCAAAATCTCGATTTCAAATCAGGCAACTGACGCGCCCAATTTGCAGTCGTCGGAAATCCCGACGATTTCGCCCTACACTGTCGGTTTCTTGTGACTTAACGCGTATAATAACTATTACATCGGTTATAACCGATGTCCAGTCCGCGACATCAGTCATAACCGCCGGAAAAATTATTGACCGACGAATCAAGACGGTAATCGGACCCAATTCATCGATGTTCTTCCCTATAAATACACCCACAAGTCTCTGGTAGCCTTTTCGCTCAAAATCGCACATTTTCTCGAAGAAATTTCACTCGCCGAAAATAACCTGCCATCACCGGACTTTCGCCGTAAAACAGAGACTCACCTCAAAACGGTAAATACCTCGACTCTTTCCGTTTCAATCCGTTGTTAGACTGTTACTAACTTCAATCCAACCATCAGAATCAATCCCCGCCGACGTAGCCGGAATATTCAACTCTCGCCGGAAAACCTCTGAAATTTCTGATCTTACGCTGGGAATCGGTATAATCATCCAAACTTCTGTTAATCCTTGTTTAAGTACCTCAATTTCATAACTAATCGAACAGAACTGTTAATTGATTCTAACAGCCGAAGTTCACAAACAGAGCCGACGAATCTTTGCCGGAGTTCTGTGAAAGACGCTGATCGGTACATCCTTCCCCCAAACTCTCTCCGTTCATTACCTTTCAATTACTTATAAAGCTTGTTAATCGAATCAGACATAAATCAGTTGAATTATCATTATCTGTAACCTTAAGCGAAGAAGACGAAGTTCAGGTATATTATAAGATTAATTAAAATTAGTATATTGAACTGGTTAGACACACAGTCCAGCGGTGGACTGTGTGCAAACAATTACATACACGACGCGAGTTCGATTCCTATCACAACCTTAACCTCTGTAATAAAAATGTTTTTTTAGAAACCGAACCGGTTTAACTCAGTAAAATGTTAAGTATAATAAAAACCAGAATATTTACCAAGTTAGAGACACAGTCCAGCTGTGGACTGTGTGCCAAACTAAACCACAGGTCCCGGGTTCGAGACCTGTGGCGAGCACCGAGTGATGCAATTAAATCGTTTTTAAAATAAGTGATTTTCGGATTAACTTAATTAGTATACAAATATAATTAAAAACAGAAATATTTCAGGTTAGACACGTAGCTCAGTTGGTAGAGCTGCGTGCACGCGTACGGGAGGTCTCGGGTTCGAGTCCTGCCCGGCGCATACATACACACAATAAAACCGGTCAAACAGTCAACGCTTATGGTCAAACAGTCAACGCTTATGGTCAACGGTCAAAAGTCAACATTTTTTTTATTATTTTTATTTATTTATTTAAATTAAAAATCCATTAAAAATACTTAAAAATAACATTTCTAAAGTTAGAAAATAGTCTAAAACTCACAAAAATATATCCAATAATCCTATTAAAATTGTTAATAAAATCCATTTATTTACCTTACTTTTTCGTTATTAATTAGGTTAGTTTTCCTCGTCGATCAATCCTCTAAACTCGTGCGCATTCAACATCATCAACCAAACGCACCCACTGTGAGTGAATCTTACAACTCCCCTTTTTATTACACGTTTTGGGGTGTATCGTGTGTCGCTTAAACTAATTCGTTAATTCAAACTCGTGCTATACCATATTATGATCTAAACTTAGAATGTAAATATTGTTTGTAGTTATGTATTACATATTGTCAAGTTGTATGCAAATTATTTGTTAGGCCCATCAGTTCCTCGTGGGAGACGAGTTGAACAACGCGTGCCTCAAAACTCATTCATTAGGCCCATCAGTTCGTTAGAACAACGCGTGCCTCAAAACTCATTCATTAGGCCCATCAGTTCCTCGTGGGAGACGAGTTGAGCAACGCGTGCCTCAAAACAATCTATTATTGTATGTGTGTGCATTATTTAATATTAAGTGTTTTGTGAATAAGTTTACATCTATATTTACTCATATGTGGTTATGCACTTTATTTTATAATCAATTCAATAAACTTATTCAAATGTTTTTCATAGGATTCACTCGTCAACTTTTTGTTGATCCAAAAACCATTTTTACATATGATACAGGTGAACAGGATGAAGCAAGGAAAACATAGGAAATGCCTTAGAAGAAAATAATGAAGTCTAGATAGATGTGTAGAACATGTTGTAATTATGATTGTATGATTCCCTTTAAATTGTAATAATAAATATGAAACGTTATAATAAATGTCATGAGCTTTGATGAAAACCCAATCATGCCCCGATCACCTTTTCCGCTGCGGGTCGGGGTGTGTGACAAATTTAAGTTAGATTGTACGATAAATAAATAGTGTATTAGTTGTTCAGGTTGTACATAATTACCAAATTTTGCGATTGTCACATAACATGTGACTTAAGGCTCCTTTATGATGTGAAAAGCATTAGGGGAAGCTATGTTGCTTTTGCTGGAGAAAAAAGAGGTTACATCACTGGAGAGGGAAAGATTTCTAATGGTGTTGTTAGTTTTGACAAAATCAATTATGTTCGTCAAATTGATCACAATCTTCTGAGTGTTACTCAAATCAACGACAAGAAGTTCACGGTTCACTTTAATGAAGCCGGTTGTTATGTGATAAAACCTGGTTTCAAAGTTCCCAAAGAATGGATTCTATTGTCGGCTCCAAGGATAAATGATTTATATATTCTTGACATGAGCCAAGCTATTACAACGTCTGCACAAGTTACATGTTTTGTCTCAAAAGCCATTAAAAAGGAGTCAATCTCCTGGCATAGACGAATGGGACAGAATTACTTGAGGAAAATGAACTATTTGGTGAAAAATAATCTTGTGAATGGTGTTCCACTCAAGAATTTCATTTACAAGACTTTGTGCATCGTGCCAAAAGGGAAAGCAAGCAAAGAAGTCTCACCCTGTGAGAAAATCAACACCGTCAATATGCCTCTTGAACGTCTTCATATGGACCTATGAGAAACAAAACTACCTTTGGCGATGCATATTGTTTAGTCATTACTGATGACTAATCAAGATTTTCATGGGTAAATATTATGGCACACAAGAATGAAGTTCCTGTGATCCTCAAGAATCTCCTCACTTTACTTGAAAACTTGTTCAATTTGAAGATAAGGAGAATCAGAAGCGACATGGCACTAAATCCATGAATCATATTATGGATGAGTTCTGTTCTTCTAAGGGCATTCTACATGAATACAGTTCTCGTTATACTCCACAACAAAATGGTGTCGCTGAGAGGAAAAATAGAACACTTATCAAGACTACAAGAACTATGTTAGTAGAGTCAGAACTTCTGTTAGTTTTGGGGGGAGACTGTAGCTACTGCATGTTATACAATGAAAAGAGTTCTTACGGTTAAAAGGCATAGGAAAACGTGTTTTGAATTGTTCCATAAAAGGAAACCAGATGTGTCTTACTTAGAACCTTTTGGAACTCCATGCACTATGATTGATCCACATGGTAAATTCGGTCCAAAGGCTATCGAAGGTTTCTTTCTTGGATATGCTACTCCAAAATTCAGAGTGTGGAATTTGTCAACGAAAAAGATTGAGGAATGGGGTAAGGTTAAGGTTCAAAGGTACACTTAATCAGTAAGAGCTCCGGGTGCTCCTTGGATGTTTGACTATGATGGACTGTTTGACTCCTTCAATCTACTAATTTTTGATGATGCGTCTGCAGCGGCTCAAATGTTACTTGAAAGTGATACTGCAATTAGTTCATCTTTAGTGCGACCAATTATTGTTAACCCATAAGTGTCTACTTCAGTTAATAATGTTGTTCAAAATAAGGAGTTTGAAGATACTGCTAATTATAGTGTTTCGTAAGAAGATGATGAGTTCCATGATGCAATGAAGCCACTTCTGCTCCTGTTCCTGGTACTTCTGAAGTGACTTCAAATGTGCAAAATCAAGGGACAGCTGAAGGTCATGCATCTACATCTCCGTTGGTTCCAGCCATCAATTTAGTTGTTGATCTGAATATCAACAATTTAGGTATAAATGCTCGAGTTCCCGATGTTCCTGAAACTCGAATCCATGATACCCATCCTCAGCAGAATATTATAGGAGATGTCCAAAGTGGGGTGCAGACACGTAATCAACTAAGGAACAACCAGAATGTTGGGTTGTATATGACAATCGGAGAATCCGGGGAACAGAATGATTGGTCTTTTGCCTGCTATGTTTGCCAAGTTGAACCGAAATCTTGGAAGGAGGCAATGAAGGAAGACTCATGGGTTGAAGCAATGCAAGAGGAATTTCAGCAACTTCAGAAACTGGGGTGTGGAAATTGGTTGACAGGCCCGATAACTACAAGAAAATTGGTACTAGATAGGTTTACAAGTGCAAGAAGGATGACCAAGGAGTTGTTGTGAGAAACAAAGCAAGATTGGTTGTCCAGGGCTTTAATCAGGTATAAGGTATTGATTATAATGAAGTTTATGCACCAGTAGCATGTCTTGAGGCAAAAAGAATTTTCTTGGCTTATGCGTCCTACAAGAAGTTTATTGTTTATCAAATGGATGTGAAAAGTGCATTTCTTCATGGTGTGGTCGAAGAAGAAGTATATGTTGAGCAACCGCCTGGTTTTGAAGCTCCAATAATCCTGACAAGGTTTGGCTTCTCTATAAGGCGTTATATGGTCTTCATCAAGCTCCCCTTGGTATGAAACATTGTCTTCCTGTCTACTCAAGAATGGCTTTCGACGTGGGTTGATCGACTGTAGTCTCTTCATCAAAGAAAAGAATGAGGATCTGTGCTGGTACAAGTATATGTTGATTATATTATTTTCGGGTCTACAAATGAGGAAATGTGCAAAGAATCGAGCGGGTGATGCAAGAGAAGTTCGAGATGAGCGCCATGGGGGAAATGACTTTCTTTTAAGTTTGCAGGTTCATTAATCTAAGGAAGGGATTTTCATTCATCAGACCAAGTATGTCAGGGATATTCTCAAACGTTTTCAAATCGAAGACTCGAAGCATTCGGGAACTCCATTAGCTCAAAATCATGGGATTACTCCTGATGGAATGGGTGAACATGTGCAACCGTCGCTTTATCATGCTATGATCGGATCTCTTATGTATCTTACCACTTCAAGACCCCAATATAATGTATCCAATGTGTCTTCTAGCTCGCTACCAGTCAAGTCCAAAGGTTTCTCATTTGATGGCTGTAAAAAGAATCTTTCGTTATTTGAAGGGTCACCCGGACATTGGTCTCTGGTACCCTAAGGATGATAGGTTTGATTTGACAGCATTCGGTGATTCTGATCATGGTGACTGCAAGATTGATGCAAAGTCAACATCAGCAGGATGTCAGTTCTTGGGAAATCGCCTAGTCACGTGGCAGTGCAAAAAAGCAGACTTGTGTAGCTACTTCAACAGCTTCTAGTTGCTGCTCCCAGGTTTTATGGATCCAACAACAGATGCGCGACTACGGTTTTGAATTTCTAACTACTCCTATTTATGTTGATAATGAAGCTACTTTACAGATTACTCGTAATCCTATACAGCACTCAAAGACCAAACACACTGAGATTAAGTATCATTTCATACGAGATTGTTATGAAAAGAAACTTATCGATGTTGTTAAAATCCACACCGACACCAACGTGCCGACCTGTTTACAAAAGCTTTTGATAAATTACGTTTTGACGATCTTCTTTTGGTCAATGGCATCAAGGTGAAACCCGAGTAAATCATCATCATCTAATGGTTCTAGTAATTTTTTTAAAACTAAAAATACAAAAAGATTTTCCATTCTCTTTACTTTTGCATTTTAGGGGGAGAAAATTCAAGAAAATACAAAAACATTAGAAAAATTAAAAAATACAAAGATATGTCTTTTATTATTTACTTTCTGCATTTAAGGGGGGAGATATTCAAAAAATACAAAAACAATAGAAAACCCAAAAAATTCAAAAATGAGTTTCTTGAAAGATAAAAGAAGATGATGATACACCGGTGGTTTGTGAAATACGGTAAAAAACATATAAACGAAAAACAATAAGTAGCTCCACTAATGATGTTTCGGTAGACTGACAATTAGATTAAGATGTGCAGGTTGATATAAACATAACGGACTGAAAGTCAGGTGGGAACCATTCATTGGCATATGTTCTTGCTAGCGAAATTTCGTTTGATAGTATGCCAAGGTTCTGAGATATGTGGTTTTATGCTTGTTTATCATCAGGGTATCATGGTTGAATATTTTATCAAAAAATAACGGGACACAAGTCTAGAACTTCCATGATGCCATACATACGTGTAAATATGGCATACAACCATCAATAAGTGATAAAAATATCACATCCACCCAATAAATAAGTGATAATATATCACAGCTTTTATGCGGGAGTTAAGTTCGTCTCTTTGTCGGTACGTTGGTACTAATTGCTCACGGACTTACTCCTGTGCCCTGCATGCATCTGAAAATCAAGTTCCTCATCAATAAGTGATTTAATCACACAGGACTTGTTTTTCAATTAAATAAGTGAGTATCTCACAATCTATATGTCAAAACAGATGATAAGCGGTATACTCACCGGTAAGACTTTCTCTCGTGCATGTCTTGATACGGGAATGTGTCGTGAAATGGATGAACACCGGCCAGTAAGTGTAAATCATACATTAATGGTATCTCCCAATCGTGATTACATCTGATAAGCTGAGCTTATGTGTACAACAACACCGAAAATTGTGGTAGAATGTTTATCTTAATATTTAATATTAACGAAAATCATGTTTAGCAAGATCATAAGCTGGTATGATTCTCTTACCTTAAAACTCGAAAAAGATTGCTAGTTAATGTACAGTTTGTTCATTTTTGTTAGTGTTTGTTTTAAATTGCTTTTGTTAGCCAAAGTTGAAGCTCAGATGTTTTCTACCAAGATACGCACTAAAAATCAATTTGTTTTGCTATCGTAATTTCATAAAATATCTTTTTGCAAATAGGTAAACTCATAACAAAAAGCAAAATCTGTTCAATCTGAAAATTTTCTAACTGGTGATCACTATGGATATGTGTGAAGAATTTGACAGGTCAACGAAAGATCAAAGGTCAACGAAGAATCAAGCTGGTCAACGAAGAACCCACTTCTTTGTTGAATGTACGTTCTTCATGACGAAACATCAGTTCTCCATGGACTAAGTTTTGGGCTAACCAAGTTCTGGCCCAAATCTGTCACACCCCAACCGATGGCGGAAACTTCGAGTGAGACGAACGGATTGCTCAAGACATCATAACACTAATTGTGACAATATTTAATTAAACAATTCATTTCATTTCATTCACCAAAATGTCAAGTACAACATAATTTAGATACAATGTAAATTCAAATAAGACAAGTTCAACAAAACATAATATATAACTTAGCATTCTAAGTGTGTTTCTATGACATTCCTACTAAGTTTCGTCACATCAACATCCTCAACCTGTAACATGTTAAAAAGTAGAGTTCAATACAAAGTATTGGCGAGTACACAAGTTTAAATCATAACATATGTAATAAAAAGAAAACTGTTTAAACAAATCCACATGTTAAGCTAGCATAAGAGATTAATGTAAACATGGCACGCGAACTACAAGTCAATCATCAAGTGTCACCGCAAAATAGATTAAACTTAACATGACCACATGAATACGGGAGGTGCGTTACTCTTATAGCGCTATACATGTTAAGGGGAGGCTCTTACGAAGTTAATGACAATTAGTATAAAAAAGAATGTTCCAAGTATACAAATCGGGTATCACATAACTATAGCATGTATGATGGATTGTTTGTGTGATTACATAAAAATATAAGTGTGATTTAGTGTGTTTTTGATAGATTAACCTATTGCACCAAAAAATGTAAAGCGTAAAAGGGTGTCGAGTGTACTCACGGTTTTGCAAAGTTTAGATCCGTGAGCGTGTTTGGTTGATTAAGGGACGAACACCGATTTATCCTACACAAGGAAACGTGGGTGTGTGAGCATTGGAATTATAATGGAGTTCATTAGTTTAGGAGTTTAATGTATGCAAAAGTATGTATCGTCAAATTATTTATCTAGACGTTAACGTTCGTTTTTGACACTATAAGCCCCGTATGGTGTTTGTGGTTTTATGGGTCATGCCCCATAAATCGTAATGATGGTTAAGTCTTAGATAAAATAACCTGATATTAGGACAAGTAACCATACGGTCATTGCCAAAGGTTCAGTTATAGTTATGATTTACATACATATGTTACATATTATATTTTCAACTTTATCATATAATTCATGGATTACATGGAAGTCATAGAAGTCATGCATGGAGGTAGGAGGATAAACGTCCTTAACCTCTTTCGTAAGATTCATTAATACACAAATTGTCACAAGGACAATTCGGATGGTCTTGAGTGAAAGAAAAGAAAAATAGTTCACTAAACTATGTATCGACCTAGTAAGCAAGCTAGGTGCGTGCATCCCGAACATGACAACGTTTTGGAACGTGTCATAGCCTTGTTACTCAATTGAAGGTTGAACATAGCTTAGTGGATAGAAATCATCAAGTGAGGTGGTGGATTGGAAGTTGGATAGCCAAGGCCTCCATGTAATCACACCTTTACCAAAACACAAGCTTTGAAAGCTTGGATGGTTCCAACACTTGTTGGTTAAAACCCTTAGTAAAACAACAAGTTTCGAGGTATTTTATACCTCTTAATTTGTATGAAAAAACTCTAGCTAGCTCACTAATAATGGGTTTGATTAGAGGCACAAGTAGCATAAAGTTGTTAAGTGAAAACATGTTTAAAAAAAGGTTTACAAGTTTATCTTCCAAAATAGAATGTTTGGCCATAAAAATGGTATCGTTACAACTTGGTTTTCCATGGAAAACCTGTAGGTAACATCCCTAGAGGCTTAGCAAACATTGTTGCGGAAGATAACATGAAGAAAACTTGAAGTTTTTATAGTTATGAAAAGATAAATATGAGCAGAAAGTTTAAGACACTTTTGGACTTCAAAATGGTGAGGTTTCACCTTAGTTTACCCAAACAAACTTGTGAAAAAACTTTCTAGAGGATATCCAAGTGTTTTAGAAGAAGAAACATGGCTTGAACATCAAAGGAAGTGAGTTAGAACTCACTTGCAAACTGGAATGGGACGGAAGAGAATTTTAAAAGTTCTGGGAGGTTTTGTGAGGTGCTTGTAAAAGTGAGAAAAGGTTGGGGAAAAGTGGGTTTATGTAGGGGGAAGATTAGGGTTTGGGTTAGGTTAGCATTTAAGGTGATTAGGTGTGCATGTAACTTGGAAACAACTCACAAACACAAGCATGCAGCTTGCGGCCGCAAGCTGCAATGCTTCTTTTCTTTTCTTTTTTTTTTGTTTTGTTAATTTATTAAACATAATCCAGTTCTTTATTTGTTATACTTTTTATATATTACAAGTATGAGTTGTTTGGAAGCTTAATACCATGAATAAGGGTATCACATAACCTTAAAAAAAACTAGTTAGGTTAAGTGTTTAACATAAACATGACACGTTTTTATGATGCCAAAAGCTTATGTATTTCATGATTAAATCACCAATCCTCTTGTTTGATTTGGATTGTGTAAGATTTACGACAGCACAACAAGAATTCACGAGCTAAATTGAATTGATAAATCAAGTAACGAATAAACGTACGTTCATAAGTATAAGCATGCATAAAGATTGTGGATTTTGTATAATTGATAAATTTGATTACAATCAAAGCCTTGGATTTACAATGATTCGGAAGTGTGATACGATTACATGATTTAGACTTTCCAAAAATGGAACTTCGAAACAAACATACTAAAAACGGAAAGTTACAAAAAGCGAAGCGTTACAAAAATGGAACTTCGAAACAAACATACTAAAAACTGGTGATCTCTATGGATATGTGTGAAGAATTTGACAGGTCAACGAAAGATCAAAGGTCAACGAAGAATCAAGCTGGTCAATGAGGAACCCACTTCTTTGTTGAATGTACATTCTTCATGACGAAACATCAGTTCTCCGTGGACTAAGTTTTGGGCTAACCAAGTTCTGGCCCAAATCTGTCACACCCCAACCGATGGCAGAAACTTCAGAGTGAGACGAACGAGATTGCTCAAGACATCATAACACTAAATGTGACGATATTTAATTAAACAATTCATTTCATTTCATTCACCAAAATGTCAAGTACAACATAATTCCGATACAACGTAAATTTAAATAAGGCAAGTTCAACAAAACATAATAAATAACTTAGCATTCTAAAGTGTGTTTCTATGACATTCCTACTAAGTTTCGTCACATCAACATCCTCAACCTGCAACATGTTAAAAAGTATAGTTCAATACAAAGTATTGGCGAGTACACAACTTTAAATCATAGCATATTTAATAAAAAGAAATCGTTTAAACAAATCCACATGTTAAGCTAGAATACGATATTAATGTAAACATGGCACGCGAACTATAAGTCAATCCTCAAGTGTCATCGCAAAATAGATTAAACGGAACATGACCACATGAATACGGGCGGTGCGTTACTCCTATAGTGCTATACATGTTAAGGGGAGGCTCGTATAAAATTAATGACAATTAGTATCACACAAGAATTTTCCTAGTATACAAATCGGGTATCACATAACTATTGCATGTATGATGGATTGTTTGTGTGATTGCATAAAATATAAGTGTGATTTAGTGTGTTTTTGATAGATTAACATATTGCACCCAAAAGTGTAAAGCGTAAAAGGGTGTCGAGTGCACTCACGGTTTTGCAAAGTGTTGGTGCATATTGGTGACAACAGTTTAATAGTTTGCTAGTTTAGTCTTTGGATATTTTGTATTGGGCTTAGTATTTGTGTTTAGCTTGTTTAGAGTTGTAATAGGCTTGGAGAATGGCCTAGCCCAGTATAAAGCCTAGTATGCAGACATGTTGTATATATACATGTTGTGCATTAGGGTTTTAGGTTAGAAACAGAGAATAGACAGTTGGTTGGAAGAAATCTATAGAGAGTGGCTAAGAGATTTCTAGAGAGTCTTGAATTGATTGTAAACCGTTGTGTTGGATAATCAATAGAAGACCGTTTTGAAGGAATTGTTCTTATTCGTGTTTTCTGTGAAATCTGATCTAGGGGATTCCACACTCTTGATTAGATAGACGATTCTGTCAGGATCCATAAGGACTAGGGGACCTAAAATTGGTATCAGAGCATTAGGCTCTTGATTATTGCTATGTTCAGAATCGTAACAGTAGAAAAAGTTGGGTTTTTGGGGTTTTTGGATGCTGTTCTTGAAGTTTGTGACGGCTGAATTAGGGTTTTGACGGCTGTTTTAGGGTTTTTGCAGGTATTTTGGATTTTCTGTAGGTATTTCGGATTAACAGCAGTTGTTTCGGATTAACAGCAAGCAATTCGGATTGAAGAAAGGCATTCCAGATCAAAAAGCAAAGTATTTCGGATTGATGACTTGAGTTTCGGACCAGAATCTGCATTTCGGATCTGGAAAACAGTGCAATTCGGATCAGAAAAGCCATTTCGGGTTCCATTTCGGATTCAAATTCGGATCAGAAGTGTATTCCGAATTTCAGAAAGGCATTTTCGGATTCCATTCCGGATTTCCATTTCGGATCAGAACAGTGCATTCCGGATTTCATCTCGGATCACTATTCCGGATTCCCATTTCGGATCAAATAGTGCATTCCGGATTTCATCTCGGATCACTATTCCGGATCACTATCTCGGATTGGTAATTCGGATTACTGTTATGGATTTTCATTTCGGATTGTTAATCAAAGTTACCATTTCGGATTTTACACTGTTCCGGATTATCTTCAAAAAGGTGGAAAGTTAACCAGTTGACATAACCAGAGTTAAACGTTTTCGGACATAGAATTTGATCCGTAGACAATATTGACGAACCGATTGGACAGATAGACTCGTGTGATTTTTGGGAAAAAAAGAGGCACGGAAAATCCTAAAATCACTATCGGACAATATATATCATTGGATTCGTATCGTCGAGACGAGTCTAACGATACAATTTGGTAACAACACTTTTCGGACAAATTTTGAACGTTTTTTTTAACGGTACGGTTACGGTAAAACACGAAGAAGGACCAAAAGAGAGGTTAGATTTGGGTTTTGAGATAGGTATACCAAAATCCATTTAAACTGATACTCTGCATGGTAAAGATGGTCCAGATGAAGAATAGCAGTGAGTGTCTTAAAAACTGGCTGAAGTTGATGAATGCTGAACAATATGTAGACTGGAAAGAGAAGTTTGAGGAATTTGTTCAATGTGAAGACTCTAAGATGTGGAGCTGTATGATCGATGGGTACATTGCTCCCACACGTTGAGTAAATGGAAGAATAATGGTACTTTCCTATGAGAAGATAGAAGATAATGAGAAACGTATATATGATGCTGAGAAAAAGGCTTTAGCAGCAATAAAGATGTCCTTGCCATTTGATATGAAAAACATTTGTAATAGGTATGGATCGTCTAGAGAGCTGTGGGAAGCTTTAGAAAAACGTTATCAGAGTACTTCAAGACAAAGTACACGTGTGGCTGAGACTACAGCTGTGAAGATTGATGAAGGAGCTGCTAAGATAGAAGAGAAGAAGGAAGCTGAGAATGAGAGAATGGAACTCAAGGATGCAAAAGCTACAGTGTGCATGGATGATACAGATGAGCTTACAGCAGAGGTACAGGTACAATTTCAATCTGTAAGTCATACTTGTCATAATTGCACTGAACTACAGGGTAACATTGACAAATTATCGAAGCAAAACAAAATTCTATTAGTTGAATTAGAAAAACTAAAAGAGTCAAATGTTCTTTTGAGTAAAAGGGAGTCAAATTTTCTAAATACTCTCAATTCAAATGAATAAGAAATCATCAGTTTGACCAGCAAAGTCAATGAACTTTTATAGATCATTGATTTGGCTCGTGAAACTGTGAAGGATAAGACTAACGAGCTTTCTGAAAAGTGCACAGAATTGGCTGGTGCACAGGCCAAAATGTTGAACTTCATAGAAACTTAGACAAATTTGGAGAATCCTCGGTAGTCAGGACTCAAATTAAGAAAAGTTTGAAACAGAGTAATGATAAAACAGGAGTGGGGTTTAGTAAAGCTTCATCTTCTAAGGATCAGGATTACTCCTTTTTACCAAATGAAAATGAGCTAACAGATTTTGTTCCTACTACACCAGATGTAGTGGTTCCGATAACAGTCAACATACCTAATAGTCCAAGTTCTTTGAAAGAATCGGTTAGGTCTAACAGTACACCTTGTAAAGTGGATGAGGATACTGAAGACAAAACGGTCAAAACATTTAAAAAGGGATCTAACAGAAAGAAAACTTTTCAGAAGAGATCTTGTTTTAAATGTCACACAAAGGACACGTGGCTAGCTGTTGTCCTTTTAAAAAGGGTAAGAAAGCAGAGGCTGAGGTTGAGGTTAAGGATGGAAATCAGGTTGGTTCAAATAAAAATGTTAAATCCAGTTTTCAGACAAATCAACCGAGATTTCAACCTAAACCTTCAACATCATGAATATTTGTTGGTTCAAGGAACTCTTCTCCTAAATCATGTCACAATAAGGGTCAATCAAATTCTTTTCAAAGTAAAAATTTTGGATATCGAAATCGATACCAAACTTCTGGTAATCGAAACTTTCAAAGAAGAAACGAATATAGGGGTTTTAGGAACTCAAATGTTCAAAACAATCCAAAAAGTTTTCAAAGATCAGATTATGATAATGGGAGAAGAAGATTTCGAGATAATAATTTTCAAAGGTCGGAAAATCCGAGAGTTTATTGGAACTCTCGTGATCAAAGACCTAGTGGAAATTATAAATTGTGTTCAACGGCTAGGAAGATTTCCAAGACACCAATACGGTGTGATGGATATTGGATGGATGTTCTAGTGGTTGATGAATCTGGACGACCCAAGACCTTTAAGGCTTTGGTCTCCCCAGTCTAACTAAGTTGTTGAGCGTGTGCAGGAAGACCAAGAAGGACTGTTGATGTGTTCACATATGGTTATTCCTGTAAATTATCTAAGGTGAATAGTAGGTTACACATGGTAACGAATTATTTACTTCTGTGATAGAAAATGTTTATTAACAGTGAAAAACCTTTTGCCAGGTTGAAGTGGAAGTCTGTTTGTGTTTAAATTTCTGTTTTTAAAACTTTACTCCATAAAAACAAAAATTTATGGGGAGAAATTTCCCTAAGCCAAAAAGAGTTTAGTTAGTGAGTGAGTTTAGAGGGAGTAAGTTGAATAGTTTAAAGTTCTTCAAAAATCTAAAATGAGTTTTTGCTATGTGAAAAAGAAGAAATGATAGTACATCAGCAAGTTAGACTGTCACACTGAGAAAATTGCTTAAGTGTGATAGCAGCTTCATCATATGATGTACGAGTAGGCAAAAGGCATGAAATAATCAACTTACCTTTGTCATACAAAATGTAAATAAACTGTGTATGAGTGGGTAACATATCAATGGTGTATGGTTTTATAACCTTAAATCTTGCGTTGATAGATTGCCAAAATCTGAGGTTTTAGGTCTTTATATCGTTATTTCATCCGAGGTATCAAGGTTGTCCTTCTGCTGCATCCAGATATATGCTGACCTAGGCACAACCGGGATATCTTAAAAGAGCTTAAATGCCAAATCCCAAAAATTGAATAAGCTCTCTTAGAGAGTCATTCAAAAGTGCAATTGCATTATTCGTACCAAAATTTGGTATTTGTCCTAACCCTCGTTGGATATTGGTCTCTTTGCTGCACGGAAGTACTGACCTGATCACCAATTATCTAACGTTGTAAATTAAAAAAGGATGAATTTCGGTATATCACCTACTACGATGAATTTTTGTGCATACCTTGATCGCGGGGGTATGTCCTGAAATGGGACACACTAGTATATCAGTACAACTTATCTAAACAAATCACGAGGTAATGGTACTTGAAATGTTCATGTATTTTGTTTAAGTGGATAAATAATACTGGTAATCGTCTTGAACTGCTTTTAATGAATATTGCTTATAGAATTATCATATAGTGTGAAAACAGTTTGATGTTGCTGATATGATCTTCTTACCGGTGAATCTCACAAAATTCGAGTATTTTTTTCTTGTTAGTTATTTACTTTCAGAAAATATAAAAATACAAAAAGATTTGTTTTACATTCTCCTAGTTTGAATTGATAAGTTGTTTATTTTTGCATGATTAGATAAAATATTGGTTTATCTTTAATGTGGAAAAGAACTAATGGTTTTTCGAGTTACTTGCTAGTGTTTCTAAAAAGATTGATGCAGTTATCAAAATGAAGTGCAGAATTCAAGTAAAGTACATATTAAGAGTGGAATGCAGAATGTGTGTAGGTGAATGGTAGGATCCTTTTACTACATTGCAAAGGGTAACATAGAGGAAGTTGGAGATAAGAGCTTAATTAGAGAATGCTAGCTCAGGGGGAGTCTGTTGGTGTTAGAATCTGTGTGTAGCTGAAGCTATCCAAAGACCAGAAGATCACAAGATGTTTGAAGACAACAGCTTAACAGTTTGCTAGTTTAGGGGGAGTCTGTTGGTGCATATTGGTGACAACAGCTTAATAGTTTGCTAGTTTAGTCTTTGGATATTTTGTATTGGGCTTAGTATTTGTGTTTAGCTTGTTTAGAGTTGTAATAGGCTTGGAGAATGGCCTAGCCCAGTATAAAGCCTAGTATGCAGACATGTAGTATATATACATGTTGTGCATTAGGGTTTTAGGCTAGACAGAGAGAATAGACAGTTGGTTGGAAGAAATCTACAGAGAGTGGCTGAGAGATTTCTAGAGAGTCTTGAATTGATTGTAAACCGTTGTGTTGGATAATCAATAGAAGACCATTTTGAAGGAATTGTTCTTGTTCGTGTTTCCTTTGAAACCTGATCTAGGGGATTCCGCACTCTAGATTAGATAGATGATTCTGTCAAGATCCATAAGGACTAGGAGACCTTCACAAAGTTTAGATCCGTGAGATTGTTTGGTGATTAAGGGACAAACACAAAGTTATCCTACATAAGGAAACGTGGGTGTGTGAGTATTGGAATTATAATGGAGTTCATTAGTTTAGTAGTTTAAAGTATGTATTGTCGAAAGTATTTATCTAGACGTTAACGTTCGTTTTTGACACTATAAGCCCCTTAGGCTGTTTATGGTTTTATGGGTCGTGCCCAATAGAATCATAACGATGGTTAAGTCTTAGATAAAGTAACCTAATATTAGGACAAGTAACCATATGGTGATTGTCAAAGGTTCGGTTATAGTTATTATTTACATACACATGTTACATATTACATTATCAAGTTTATCATATAATTCATGGATTTCATGAAAGTCATAGAAGTCATGCATTGAGGTAGGAGGATAACCATCTTTAACCTCTTTCGTAAGATTCACCAATACACAAATTGTCACAAGGACAATTCGGATGGTCATGAATGAGAGAAAAGAAAAATACTTCAATAAACTATGTATCGACCAAGTAAGCAAGCTAGGTGCGTGCATCCCGAACATGGCAACATTTTGGGACGTGTCGTAGCCTTCTTACTCAATTGAAGGTTGAACATAGCTTAGTGGAGAGAAATCATCAAGTGAGGTGGTGGATTGGAAGTTGGATAGCCAAGGCCTCCATGTAATCACCCCTTTACCAAAGCACAAGCTTTGAAAGCTTGGATGGTTCCAACACTTGTGGGTTAAAATCCTTAGTAAAATAACAAGTTTAGAGGTATTTTATACCTCTTAATTTATATGAAACAACTCTAGCTAGCTCACTAATCATGGGTTTGATTAGAGGCACAAGTAGCATAACGTTGTTAAGTGAAAACATGTTTAAGAAAAGGTTTACAAGTTTATCTTTCAAAACAGAATGTTTGGCCATAAAAATGGTATTGTTCCACCTTGGTTTTCCATGGAAAACCTATGGTAACATCCCTAGAGGCTTAGTAAACATTGTTGAGGAAGATAACATGAAGAAAACTTGAAGTTTTTATAGTTATGAAAAGATAAATATGAGCAGAAAGTTTAAGACACTTTTTGGGGGTGAGGTTTCACCTTAGTTTGTCCAAGCAAACATGTGAAAACCTTCCTAGAGGTTATCCAAGTGTTTTAGAAGAAGAAACAAGGCTTGAACATCAAAGGAAATGAGTTAGAACTCACTTCCAAACTGAAATGGGACTGCAGAGAATTCTGGAAGTTCTAGGAGGTTTTGTGAGGTGTTGGAGGCTTGTAAAAGTGAGAAAAGGTCGGAGAATTGTGGGTTTATATAGTGGGCAGATTAGGGTTTGGGTTAAGTTAGCATTTAAGGTGATTAGGTGTTCATTTAACTTGGAAACAACTCCCAAACACAAGCATGCAGCTTGCGGCCGCCAGCTGCCATGCTTATTTTCTTTTCTTTTTTGTTTTGTCAATTTATTAAACATAATCTAGTTCTTTATTAGTTATACTTTTTATATATTACAAGTATGAGTTGGATTGTGTTTAACATAAACCTGACAAGTTAGGTTAAGTGTTTAACATAAATATGACAACTTCTTATGATACCAAAAGCTTATGTATTTCATGATTAAATCACCAATCGCCTTGTTTGATTTGGATTGTGTACGATTTAAGAATGCACAACAAGAATTCACAAGCTAAATTGAATTGATAAATCAAGTAACAAATAAGCGTACGTTCATAAGTATAAGCATTCATAAAGATTGTGGATTTCGTATATTGATCAACTTGATTACAATCAAAGCCTTGGATTTACAATGATTGTTGATACACTTTTGTGATTTTAGCTTGTTCTTAGTTACGCCTGTAATTGTACGGTCTTTATGTACTGTGTCTGTATAGATTGCCGTGTCGGCCAGATGAAGATATCCTCCTATCTTGATCTAGTACGACGATTAGAATGTCTGTGTACAGCAGTTGCATGTGTGCATACTATTGACTCTCAGGTACGTCATGTCTATGGAACAATCTCCAAAGAAAACAATTGATTCGAGTGGGAATGCTTCGTACGAGCAAGATGTTGCTCGTACAAGTCACACCATTCGTACAATCAAGCTTACCCAATCAACTTTCAGCTTGATTTGTACGAGCAAGGTTATTGTTTCGTGCGAGCCAGTTTATTCGTACAAGTCTATTTGGAGAATGTCTTTCATGTCTTTTGGTGTTTCGTGTGACCAGCAACATACTTCGTACTGTTGCTTGGTGTTGGCACTATATAAGCAGACATGACCTTCTCAGTAGAAATGTGTGCATGTGTGAGAGAGTTCATGTGAGTGACTAGTGGATACTAAGTTGAGACTATGAGAGCACAGAGTGAATGCATCGAGTCTGTATGAACATTGTGTATATGTTTGTACTAGTTCTCATCGGTTAATCAAGATATTGAATCTTTGGTTATCCTATGTATCTTCTACTTTGCTTTGGTTTGCATGCATACTTGGATTCCGCACTTGTATGTGTGTTGCATGAACAAGGAAGCAGGTTTAACTTGATCCTCCAGGTGGACCTACAAGTGGTATCAGAGCTTTGGCTCTCTTCCTTGGTCAAAACCAAGCTTAGTGTTGTCTCTGAGGTAATTTGAAGGTTTCTTGAAGTGTTCTTGAACTTCTAGCAGAAAACTTAAGTTTTGAAAAGATAAATAACTTAAAACTTAGTTAAAATTTGTTATATTCAGAAAATTTTCATAAAAACCTAGTTAGAACACATGAAGACATGTTAAAATCTAGTTTTTCTTAAAATTTTCTTTTGTTCAAGTTGAACACATTTGCAGAAGAAACTTACCGGAAAACTAATCGGAATTGTGTTATAGGGTTGACCAACTTTCTGACATTTGGACTTTGACTGTTATAACTGTAAAAGTTGATGGAATGTTTGTCTTTTTAACTAAAATTGGATAGACAACAGGCCACTTTCGGAAATCAGTGTGTACAAGAAAATGAAAGTTTTCACCAAACCAACCCTGCAAAAGATTCCTCTGGGAACATTGCGAAAAACAGCCTGTGCGAATAACCCATCCACATGAAGAACCAAGCTGCTCGTGCGAAAGACTAGTCATTTGCATGAACAACCTGGTTCGCCCGAAGAAGATCCTCCGTACGAATTATCTTGTTCGTACGAAGAACATTTATCCGTACGAAACATCGGATCGTACGAATAACCTTCTTCAGTAAGTGTTTATCGTGTTTCAGCTTTTTCAAGCTTTGTGTTTTCAAATTTTGTATTTTCTTCAAAATTGTGAATTTTTAAAAGGGAACTGTTATTTTCAAAAATTCAAACCTTAAACCTTTCAATTTTTCATAATCAAGAAAATATAATGAGTTCTAATCCGTGGGATTGGAGTAGTGGTTCAAACACAAATCAGGAGTCTTCGCAAAGCTCCGAAACCCCATAGGTTAAGTCATTGATGCCTCAACATACGGCCATGATTACGACAAATCAATGGGCGTGTGTCGCAAACTAGAACCAAGGCATCCAAACTCTTCTAATGAGCGAGAGTGAAACTGGGAGTAATAACCGTCCGCCGAAGCTAAACCATATGAACGATTATCCTTCGTGGAAGAGTCGTTTTCACACATATGTTCTCGGTCAAACACAGAATTGTGGACTTGTTTTACTACACCCTATAAAGAATCACTGGAAGAAGACTGATCGAATCCAACCTCATTAGCCAATCTAGATGAGAGTGACAAAAAGGCATATGATCTAGAGAAAAAGGCCTTTGCTATCCTAACACAAGCTCTTCACAAAGATATTTATCATTAGTTTGTGTATTGTACAACCACAAAAAAACTTGTGGGATACTTTGGAAGCGAGATGAGAGGGGAATGCTGCAACCAGAAAATTCGGCATAATTTGCTCAAGAAGGAGTTTGAAGGTTTCATGTTTATGGAAAATGAAGCATTGAATGATATGACCACACGATTTTATCATCTGCTCAGCGAAATGTACTCTTACAAAGTGTTAGCAGCTTTGCAAGAAATTATGATGCGATTTGCTAAAGCGTTACCACCAAAATGGGGTCAATTTATTGACTTACTAAAACATACAGGTATTTTGGACTCAATAAGTATTTATCAATTTGTGCAGAAACTGGAGAACAAGAATGAAGAAGACCTTTGAAAGGCATAAAGAGTCAGTGTTCCACAAAACCCTGAGATGTACATCGGAGGTATTAATACTGGTATCAGTGCAAGCCAGCAACCGAAGCTTCAAACCGCGTTTGTGTCAAACGTGAATCCCTTTTTACCACAACCTGTTCAAGCAAATCAGTCTGCAGGCTCAAGTACTCAAGTCTATGGACAAGCTTTTGATCCGAAAGCCTTTCTACCACAACCAAGAGATTTAGCACCTCAAGTTCCACAGCAAGCTTCTCAACAAGCTTTCTGTGGAAACAACTTTCAATCTGCAAACCCCAACACTATCAGACTTGACACATCACATCTTTCCAATGTCAGCGTGAAAGTTGCTCAAGTGCATATGGAACTTCTAAACACCATGGTCAGTGCCTATTGCGGATTGGTAGCTGGTCAAATTGGAAACATCATTTGACAAATGAAGACTACCAACAGATAGACAAAGATGAGATGGAGCTAATGGATATCAAGTGGGCGTTTGCTAGTGCGGTGAGAAGAGCAAAGGATTACATGAGCAGAATAGGAAGAACCCGTTTGGAGAGCAAGAAGGATACAAAATATGGTTTTGATAAAGTGCTGTTACTTGCTTCAACTGCGGTGAAAGAGGTCACAAGACCCAACAAACAAGGAAATCACAACCCCTTCAGAAACCAACCACAACCATCCAATACAGCCTAAATTAGCAATGATAGAAGAATAGTGGCTTTTGGTAACCCAAACAACACCAATCAATCTGGACCTTCAAATAGCAAAGCTTTAGTTGTTCAAGCCGATGAAGGATGTGATTGGTCGTTTAGTTAGGAAATGAGAGTAACGGAGGAACTGCATGTTACGCCAAGATCATCAACCGAATCAAGAACGTTCACGACATTGATAGCTCAGATGATGATGATACTTCAGGGTATACTGGTAGTTCGGATGAAGAATGCTCAAGTTCGGGTAGTTATGATCTGATTCAGAGTTCAGAGAAGGAAATGATGCTAAGGTCAGAAAGTTGCTGAGTGAAGCTTAGAAGATGAAGAGTGAAAAGGTGGGTCTGATGAGGAAAGCAGAAGCTGCAATGAAGGAAACAGAGAAACTCTTTACAAATGGTGCAGCCTTCCCTGATCACACTGCCTTCATGGCAAATGTTGCAGGTTCTACAAGTCAGGTAAATTTCGACTCTCCTAAAGTTTGCAATGACTGTGCTGAATTAAAAACAAAAAATGAAACAATCAACAGTCATAATCAAAAGTTAGTTGTTGAACTATCAAAATGCAAGGAGGCGAACTTGGCTTTAACTCGAAACGAAAAAGAGTTCAAATGTGTAATAGAAACCCTAAGAAAAATGTTTCTGAATTAACTAAGACAATTTTGAACAAACAAACAAGAATTAATACTACATAATCTCCTCGAAGAAATATAAGAAAGAGTTAGCCATCGCCAAATGCGAACATGATGCAATCAAACTTAAATTGGACAGTTATTCTAATTCCCGATATGTGCTTGATCATATTATTGATGTTCAAAAACTAAAAGGAGATGTTAAATCATTGGGTATAAGTCGTGTCCACCCCTGATGAAACACAACTATACCAAATTGCCTGATGAAGAGGAAATGCCTCGCTTTGAACCATCCGTACCTCTTAATCCTGAAGAATTTGTAGCAGGATTAGGGTTCAAACTAGACAATTCCTCACAAGAACCAAGAAAACTCGTCATCTGATGTTGATCAAAATCCATCTGAAATAGAGGAAGATGATAAATCAGATGATGAATCAATCAGAAGTGATCAGGATCAATCCCTTGATAAAAGGAAAGGAGTAGAACTCTCTTTTGCTCCCAGTACTAAACCTGTTGAAAATCAAGAGAATGATCCTAAGAAATATGTCAAGACAAAAGTGTCTACAGATGAAACAGATAATGTGCTGTATACTCTGGTTGGAGATAAGAAAATCTATTCTAACAAAGATTTTCCAATCAAAAAGGTAAATCCAACCTCCATTGATCAAGTTTTTGAAAAGACAACAACAAAATTTTTGGAGAAGAAAAACCTAACCAAGTCACAACCATTATCAAATGAAAAACACCAAGCAAAGCGAGTTGAAAAGCCTAAAGTACCACAACCAAAGGATGAAGCAAAAGGCTCTCGCTACAAGAAGAAGCTTAAAAATGTTAAATTTGTGATTTCTACGGGTACTGATAAAGTCGAGACCTTTGAAGGCAAGTCTAATATAGATTTTGTGAACAAAGTTAAGATTTTGAAAAGAAACAGTCAAAATAATTACACTCAACACACAAATGGGTGTAATGAAAATGAACCCTGTACCTCAAGACCCACAAGTTCAACATCAAGCCGTGAACACGATCTCCTAGTTTTGTTGAAAGGAGAACATGTTTCAAATGTGGAGAATTTGGCCACATTATAAAAAATTCTACAAATCCAGCCAAAACAAGATTTGTTGGAAGAATCCCTCCTGAACCAACTTGCCAACGTCGATCTGTTTCTCCAAAACAAGACAAAAGAATTGTTAAAGAACAAAAAGAAAAACAGAGACATAAACAAGTAAAAGCAATTGAAAAAGCTTTAAAACCGGATTTTTCAGAAAGGAATCCAAGATCTTCAGATTTAATAAAACCAGAAATTGTTAAAACTGTAAATAATAGTAATTCTGGTAAATTCCAAAAATCTTGGAAACCAAAGACCGGTAGTGGTTCAAGAGAAGGAACACAATTTCCAAATCATCAAGAAATAGAGATCACATTTCTTGATGAAAAAGGGCGACCCAAGACCACTAAGGCTTGGGTCCCCATCTCAAACTGATCTGGTTTTTGAAATGTGAGGGTGTTCTAGGAGGAACTGTGAATAGTCATTGGATTATTAACAGTGGAGCATCGAGGCACATGACGGGCAACTTACGGCTCCTGTATGATGTGAAAAGCATTCGGGGTGGTTATGTTGCCTTTGCTGGTGATAAAGGTGGATACATCACTGGAGAGAAAATGGTCTCCAATGGTGTTGTGAGTTTTGATAAGTTCAATTATGTGCAACAAATTGATCACAATCTTCTTAGCGTTTCTCAAATCTGCGACAAGAAGTTCACGATACATTTTGATGATACCGGATGTTATGTGCTCAAACCCGGATTCAAGATCTCCAAATAATGGATTCTCTTATCACTCCTAGAATTAACGACTTGTATATTCTTGATATGAGCCAAGCTATTATAACATCTGCGCATGTCACATGTTTTGTCTTAAAAGCCACCGAAAAGGAATCAATCTCTTGGCACAGATGAATGGGACACATTCACCTGAGGAAAATGAACTATTTGGTGAAGAATAATCTTGCGAATGGTGTACCAGTCAAGAATTTTCATCTTTAAGACATCTGTGTATCGTGCCAAAAGGGCAAGCAAGTTAGAAAATCTCATCCCGTGAAGAAGATCAACACTGTGAATATGCCTCTGGAACGTCTTCATATGGACCTCTTTGGACCTATGAAACACAAGACTACCTTTGGTGATTCTTATTGTTTGGCTGTTATTGATGACTACTCTAGATTTTCATGGGTGAATATGCTGGCATACAAGAGTGAAGTTCCTGAAATCCTCAAGAATCTCCTGACGCTGTTAGAAAATTTACACAACCTGAAGGTAAGGAGAATCAGAAGCAACAATGGCACCGAATTTAAGCATCAAGTTATGGATGATACTATTCTTCAAAGGGCATTTTGCATGAGTATAGTTCTTGCTACACTCCACAACAGAATGGTGTCGCTGAGAGGAAGAATAGAACTCTGATTGAAACAGCAAAAACCATGTTAGTAGAATCAGAACTTCCCGTTCAATTTTGGGGAGAAGTGTTGCTACTGCAGGTTACACGATGAATAGAGTTCTTATGGTGAAAAGACACGGGAAAACATGTTTTGAGTTGCTACATAAAAGGAAATCGGATGTTTCTTTCTTAGAACCTTTGGAGCTCCTTGCACTATGATTGATCCACATGGAAAGTTTGGTCCGAAGGCTTCTTTCTTTGATATGCTACTCCGAATTTCAGGGTGTGGAATTTGTCTTTGAAGAAGATTGAAGAATGGGGTGAAGTCAAGGTTCAGAGATATACAGAATCAGTAAGAGCTCCGGGTGCTCCTTGGATGTTCGACTATGATGGACTGTTCGACTCCTTTAATCTGCCAACTTTTGATAATACATCTGCTGCGGCTCAAATGTTACTGGAAAGTGATACAGCAGTTGACTAACCATTAGTTCGACCAATTATTGTTAACCCTCAAGTGTCGACTTCGGTTAACAATCTTGTTCAAAATGAGGAATTTGAAGATGCTGCAGATTATAACGTTTCATCAGAAGATGATGAGTTTCATGATGCAAATGAAGAAACCTCTAGTGAGGTCCCTGGATTTCAGATGTCACGTCAAATATGCAATCTCAAGGGACGACTGAAGGTCATGCATCTACATCCTCATCAAATCTGGCACTCGATTTGACTGATGATCTGATAATCAACAATTTGGGTATAAACTCTCGAGTTCCCGATGTTCCAGAAACTCGAATCCATACTACCCATCCTCATCAAAATATTATTGGACATGTCCAAAGTGGTGTGCAGACGCGTAATCAGCTTCGAAACAACCAGAATGCTGGCCTATATTCGGAAATAAGAGAATCTGGGGGACAGAATGATTGGTCTTTTGCCTGCTATGTTTTCCAAGTTGAACCAAAATCTTGGAAGGAGGCAACGAAAGAAGACTCATGGGTTGAAGCTATGCAGGAAGAACTTCAGTAGTTTTAGAAGTTGGGTGTGTGGATGTTAGTTGACAGACCTGATAACTACAAGAAGATTGGTACACAATGGGTATACAAATGCAAGAAGGATGACCGAGGTATTGTTGTGAGAAACAAAGCGTGATTGGTTGTCCAGAGCTTTAATCAGGTAGAAGGCTTTTGATTACAATGAAGTTTATGGACCGGTTGCACGACTTGAGGCCATAAGAATTTTCTTGGCTTATGCGTCCTACAAGAAGTTCACCATTTATCAAATGGATGTGAAGAGTGCATTTCTTCATGGTGTGGTTGAGGAAGAGGTATATGTTGAGCAACTGCCAGGTTTTGAAGATCCAATCCATCCTAACAAGATTTGGCTTTCAACAAGGCGTTATATGGTCTCCATCAAGCTCCAAGGACTTGGTATGAAACGTTGTCTACCTATATTCTGAAGAATGGTTTTCGATGAGGATTGATCGATTGTACTCTCTTCATCAAGGAAAGGAATGAGGATTTGCTGCTAGTGCACGTATATGTTGATGATATTATTTTTGGGTCTACCAAAGAACGAATGTGCAAAGAGTTCGAGCAGGTTATGCAGGAGAAGTTCGAGATGAGCGCCATGGGAGAAATGACTTTCTTTTTAGGTTTGAGGGTTCAACAATCAAAGGGAGGAATCTTCATTCATCAAACCATGTAAGTCAGGGATATTCTCAAGCGATTTGAAATGGAAGACTAAAAGCCTTTGGGAACTCCATTAGCTCAGAATCATGGGATTACTCCTGACGGAATGGGTGAACATGTGGAACCATCTCTCTACCGTGATATGATCGGATCTCTTATGTATCTTACTGCTTCAAGACCCGATATAATGTACCCAACATGTCTTTTGGCTCGCTACCAGTCCAGTCCTAAGGTTTCTCATTTGATGGATGTAAAAAGGATTTTTCGTTTTTTGAAGGGTCGCTTGGACACTGGTCTCTGGTACCCTAAGGATGATAACTTTGATCTGAAAGCATTCAGTGTTCTGATCATGGCGGCTGCAAGATTGATGCAAAGTCAACATCAGCAGGATGTCTGTTCTTAGGAAACCGCCTAGTCACGTGGCAGTGTAAGAAGCAGACTTGTGTAGCTACATCAACCTATGAAGCTGAGTATATTTCGGCTTCTAGTTGCTGCTCGTAGGTTCTATGGATTCAACAGCAAATGCGCGACTACGGTTTTGAATTTCTAACTACTCCTATTTTTGTTGATAACGAAGATGCTTTACAGATCACTCGTAATCCTGTACAACACTCAAAAACTAAACACATTTAAATCAAGTATCATTTCATACGCGATTGCTATGAAAAGAAATTATCAATGTTCTTAAATGCACACCGATCACCAACGTGCCGACCTGTTTACCAAAGCTTTTGATAAGTCACGTTTTGATTATCTTCTTTTGGTCAATGGCATCAAGGTTAAACCCGAGTAAATCTTTTTCGGCTAAACATTTATTGTAAAAATTTTATAAAATCTAAAACTATATAAAGGTTTTCCATTTTTCTTAGTTTTATATTTTAGGGGAGAAGTTTTCAAGAAAATACAAAAACATTAGAAAAATACAAAAATACAAAAATATGTCTTTTATTTATTTACCTTCTATATTTAAGGGGGATAAAATTTCAGAAAAATACAAAAACAATAGAAAAACCAAAAATCAAAAGGAGCTTCTTGGATAGATAAGTTGAAGATGATGAAATACACCGGTGATTTGTCATAAACAGTAAGGAACAAAGAACGAAAATTGATAAGTACCCTTACTAATGATGTATCGGTAGGCTCACAATCAGACTAAAATGTACAGGTTGATATAAATCTAACAGACTGCAAGCCAGGTGGGAACGATTCATTGGCATATGGTCTTGGTACCGAAATTTCGTTTGACAGTGTGCCGAGGTTCTGAGATATGCGGTCTTTATGCTGACCTATCATCTGGGTATCATGGTTGAATCTTTTACCGAAAATTAATGGTGGCGCAAGTCTAGAACTTCCATGATACCATACATACGTGTAAATACTGCATACAACCATCAAATAAGTGATAAAAATATCACATTCACCAAAAAATAAGTGATAAAAGATCACAGCTTTATGCGGGAGCTAAGTTCATCTCTTTGTCAATATGATGGTACTAACCTGTTCACGGACTTACTCCTATGCCCTGCATGCATATGAAAATCAAGTTCCTCATCAATAAGTGATTTAATCACATAGGTCTTGTTTTCAGTCAAAATAAGTGAGTATCTCACATCATATACGTCAAAACAGATGATAAGCAGTATACTCACCGGTAAGATTTTCTCTCGTGCATATCTTGATACATGAATGTGTCATGAAGTGGTTGAACACCGGCAAGTAAGCAAAAACCATACATTAATCATATCTCCTAATCATGATTACATCTGATAATTTGAGCTTATGAGGACAACAATACCATTAATCATAGCAGAATACTTATTTATTTAATTTGATGTTTTAAAAAACCTGTTTTGGACAAGATTAAAAGCTTGTATGATTCTCTTACTTGAAACTCTGAAAAAGATTATCTGGTAAATATATAGTTTATAGTTTAGTAGTTGTTTTAGTTTTAGTTTACTTTGTTGTTAAATTAAGTTCCTTTTTGAATTAGTCAAAATTGAAGCTCAAAGGTTTTCTACCAAGATCCGTCCTAAAAACCATTTGCTTAGATATCGCAACTTCATAAAAAGTACTTTCTTACAACGGTAAACTCATCTCAAAAGAACAAAATCTGTTTTAAACAAGCACTTTCCTAACTTAACTTTGTGATTAGTGTGGATATGTGCAAAGTTGTTAAACAGGTCAACGAAAAACCTAAGGTCCTCGAAGAACTGAAATCCAGTTTTTGAAAAACTTGGGTTCGTGCGAATCAGAGATATTCCGTACGAGTGTGTGTATCTCGTACGAATGCACCAATGATGGTTCGTACGAACGGCAGTGCTTCGCACGATCCAAGGGTATTTCGTGCGAATATGATGTGGTATAAAAGGAAATGAAGTTCTTTGGTAGAACCTCACTTTCACCTGCTCACATCATCCTTACACCTCCCTTCAAGTTGTTTTTTTATTTCTTTAAGGTATGCTTAAAATGTTTGGCATACTTTGAAATTGAACAACTTAAACATTATCTGACCTTGTGACCATGACTGACATTAACAACAAACTTTAAACGAATCACTTTTAACCGAAAAAACAAGTAACTTTCTATGAAAATGTTTATACAAACTAGTTTTGTATGAATAAACATCATTCGCACGGAAAATTGATCGTTCGTACGAGTCATCTATCCGTATGCATGACCCAGTTTCTTGTTTCTAAACCAAAACTTCGTAAAAATGAGTTTTTCTTCGTACGAATAAGTTGTTATTTATTTCTTTGTTCAGGGAATACATACATACATACATAAAGTTTGAAATAAAACTTTTTGTGTATATTCCCTGGTGATTTTGTGTTCATATCCTATTTGACCTATGTGTACAGAATGGAACAAAAACAACATAAAAGAAAACCAGCAACAAAGAGAACTGACAAGTCAGAAGTGGAAATTATGTCTGAACCGAGACATAACATGGTGCCTAATTGAATCCGGAAGACAAATTTGCTGAGTACAATGGTATAATGAAGTTTTTGCGCGACTAAAGAATACATTATGCTATCATGCGCAAGACTTCAGTATACAAGACGTTGATCAAGGTATTTTGGGATTCAACTACAGTTATTGAAGAAAATGGGTAGGAACATATCCGCGGAAAAGTAAACAACTTGGATGTAGACATGACTGCCGAAATCATTAACTTAGTATTGCAGCTTGGTGATGATCCTAAAGCTCCATTCTCAGTGGCGTTGAAGTGTCAACGTGGATGTTTGATGCGTATGAAGTGTGTTGGAGATTTTCTGGTAGGACAAATCAACAAAGCATGGTTACCACTCCGGTACAAGTTCTTTCTACATGTTCTAATTCAGTGTTTGAGCAATAGACGAAGTGGTTATGACATGACAAATAACTATTTGGTTGGAATGATGATAGCTTTGACATTGAACAAACCGTTCAGTGTTTCAAAGTATATTTTCGCAAACATGAAGGAGAACCTGAGTAGAACTGGTTATGGTGGAAACAAGTTTTGGATGTATCCCCGTTTTCTTCAGATAATGTTAAATACGCAACATCCGAATCTTCGGAAGAATGACAATGATGTTCTAAAAGTAGAAGTTATGATGGAACATTCATTGAAAATCTTTAAAGGTGTTGCAGCAAAACGTTACAAGCACACCTCCTCAAAGATTGGTCTGTTTTCTTGCAAACGACGATTATGTTGCACCAGAAAACAACAAGTGGCGCCATGATGACAATGATTCTGATAATGAAAAAACCTATCTTGGAGAAAATGATCAAAGATAGATTTGGTCATAAAAAGGGAAATGGTGATGATGGTGATATTGATGATAATTATGGTGCTAATGATGTACGTACTTCAGTTGGTGACAAGAGTAAAAAAAAATAGAGGATTTCGTCTACAAATACTTCCTCAGCTCAACCTGAAATCATACAACCTACAACCTCACATAAAGAAACTGTACATGAACCAGTTGCAGAAACTCAGTCTACCTTTACAATGGAGGAAACTGAACCTGTAATGACAGAACCTGCTACAGCTCCTGAACCACAACCATCAAGTGCCACAGCAGCTGAAAGAATTTCAGCTGAAGATACTCCAGTTCAATCGCAACCTACTCCTTCTTCAGTTCAACAGTCCCAACCCACAGCTTGTCATCAAAAGTCTAAACGAGGAAGTCATTTGTTCTCTGAAATGGATCAAGATGAGAAGGTGGAATTTATGTTCACTCAGTTGCAAGCTGCGGCAATGCAGATAAACAAACATTCAGAATTTATATCTTCAAACCGAAACACAGTTGTCAAGCAACAATTGGAGATAAATTCTTTGAGAGAGACTGTTAGAAAACAGGATTCTGTAATTGCACAGTTAAGGAAAGAAAATGAGCAACTGAAGGCTGCAGATGCAGAAAGGGTAATTCAGCTAAAATATATGAGAGCAGTAGATAACTCTCGGGGTATTGAGTAGAACCGACTGAAAGAACGTAGTGCGGCTGTTTAACGATCTGCAGAAAAATTGTCTACTAAGCATAACGACTTGAAGGAATGGTATCATTCTCGTAATGCTAAACTGATGGAAGGCTTCAATGGTATTAAAGATGTCTTTGAGATGAGTAGAAAGCGAGTGAACATTCTGTGGAATGAGAGATGCAAAGCACACGAGATCAAGCGTAAACGTGATCAGGATTCTGAAGACCCTAGTATTACTACTGCTTCAGCCTCATCCTCGCAGACAAAAGTTTCTGTTCCACCACCAGTGGTAGATTGTAATGTGCAGCTGATCGTGACCGATCCAGTTACCACAAGCGACACTCAAGAAGAAACAAGAAAGGTTTGATGAGTCTGGAAAACAATGAAGACCTGGATCCTCAATCAACTGTGGATTGATTATCTTCAGGGGGAGTTTGTTGATACAACAGGCAGTTCAAGAAATGAGGATCGAAGACCAAGCAACAGCCAAGGGGGAGTTTGTTGATACACTTTTGTGTCTGTAGCTTGTACTTAGTTACGTCTGTAATTGTACGGTCTTCATGTACTGTGTCTGCATAGATTGGTCGTGTCATCCAGATGAAGATATCCTCCTATCTTGATCTAATACAACAATTAGAATGTCTGTGTACAACAGTTGCATGTGTGCATACTGTTGAGTCTCAGGTACGTCATGTCTGGAATGATCTCCAAAGAAAACTATTGGTACGAGTGGGAATGCTTTGTATGAGCAAGATGTTGCCCCTACGAGTCACACCATTCGTACGATCAAACTTACCCAATCAAGCTTTCAGGTTGATTCGTACGAGCAAGGTTATTGTTTCGTGCGAGCCAGTTCATTCGTACGAGTCTATTTGGAGAATATCTTTCGTACGAGCCAGGTTATTGTTTGTATATGTTTATACTAGTTCTCATCAGTTAATCAAGATATTGAATCTTTGGTTATCCTGTGTGTCTTCTACTTTGCTTTGGTTTGCATGCATACTTGGATTTCGCACTTGTATGTGTGTTGCATGAACAAGGAAGTAGGTTTAACTTGATTCTCTAGGTGGACCTACAATGATTCAGAAGTGTGATACGATTACAAGGTTTAGACTTTCCAAAAATGGAACTTCGAAACAAACATACTAAAAACAGAAAGTTACAAAAAGCAAAGCGTTACAAAATCCTTGGTTCTTCGTGGCTCTTTTAGTGCTTCGTGGGGAGTTGGGTTTTTCGTGGAGGCAGTAATATAAAAGGAGAAGTGATTTTCAGATGTTGATGTCTAATTTTACTTTCACCTTTTTCACTTTATCCCTTCACTTTGTATCTTCTCCTTCTCTGGGAAGAAACCTCATCTGACCGAAATTTCTCAAAAGCGAAGCGTTACAGTCTCCCCTTGTTTAGGAAATTTCATCCCGAAATTTAGGAAGATGTAACAAACATATGGCTCTAAAGGCGCCTTTTGAATACTCGCGTGGTAACTGTTATTGTACGAGAATTCGACCAAAGGCAAGTGCATATCCTAGTTGCCACCAAAATCGATTACGCAAGAACGAAGCATGTCCTCTAGAGTTTGGATAGTACGCTTGGTTTGATCATCAGACTGAAGATGGAAAGCAGTACTGAGATTGAGGTGAGTGCCCAGAGCTTTTTGAAACGTTTTCCAAAGACGGGAAGTAAACGACCATCATGGTCCGAGATAATGTCAACGGGGACACCGTGATGACAGATGACTTCATCCGTGTAGATACGAGCCAATTTCTCAACTCGGTAGTCTTCACGTATGGGAAGGAAATGAGCAGATTTGGTCAGACAGTCGATGATTACCCAAATACTATCGTGACCAGACGATGTACGAGGGAGCTTGGTAATGAAATCCATGGCAATACTTTCCCACTTCCAAATAGGAATTTTTGGTTGTTCGAGTAAGCCAGAGGGACATTGATGTTCGGCCTTTACCTTGGAATAGGTAAGGCATTATCTTTCTTCATAGCAGGCGATATCTTTCTTCATACCAAGCCACCAATAAGACGTACGAAGGTCATGGTACATCTTATCAACGCCGGGATGAATAGAATACCGAGATTTATGAGCTTCACTCATCAAGAGGTCATGAAGGTTGTCACAGTTCGGAATCCAAATGCGATCAAGAAAGTAAAGGATGCAATTTTATTGGGTCATGAGTTGATTTTTGGCACCACACTTCAACTCATTATCGAGGTTACCCTTATCAACAGTTGAGTATTATGCCTAACGGATCAGCTCTTGAAGCTTTCCTAAGGTTTGGTAGCAATGTATACTCTTAACATGAGTTTTCCAACTATGTGCATCTGCTATAACATTCGCCTTACCAGGGTGGTAGTGAATATGCAGTTGTAGTCGTTTAGCAATTCCACCCAATGACGTTGACGCATGTTGAGTTCCTTTTGATTGAAGATATGTTGGAGACTCTTATGGTCAGGAAGACCGTATACTTCGTACCATAAAGGTAGTGTGCCATATCTAAAATGCAAAAACAACTGCACCAAGTTCAACCTCGTGCATGGTATTATTTTCTCATGAATCTTGAGTTGTCGTGATGCGTAAGCGATAACCTTATCTCGTTGCATCAGAACAAAACCAAGACCTTGTTTTGAGGCATCACAATAAACGAAAAAGTCGTCGTTACCATCAGGAAGGGCTAGGATAGGAGCATTGCAAAGCGTGTCCTTGAGTGTTTGAAAAGACTCCACTTGCTCGGAACTCCTAACAAAAGGTTTATCCTTTTGAGTCAAGGAAGTGAGAGGTACGACGATTTTGGAGAAATTCTAGATAAACGACGGTAGCAACCAGCTAAACCGAGAAACGAACAAATTTCGGACGGAGACTTAGGAGCAATCCAATTCTTCACCGCTTTGATTTTTGTGGGGTCGACGTGGATACCGAGTTCGTTGACGACATGACCAAGGAATTGAACCTCCTTTAGCCAAAATTCGCACTTGGAGAATTTGGCATAAACACGTTCAGTACGCAAAAGTTGGGGGATGAGACGCAAGTGTCGCTCGTGCTCTTCTTGCGTCTTGGAATAGATTAGAATGTCGTCAATGAAGACGATCACGAAACGGTCGAGATAAGGCTTGCATACACGGTTCATCAAGTCTATGAAGACCGCCGGTGCGTTAGTCAAACCAAAAGGCATGACTACAAACTCGTAGTGCCCATAACGTGTGCGAAACTGCGGTTTTGGGTATATCTTCTTAGAGAACTTGAAGTTGATGATAACCAGAGCGAAGATTGATTTTCGAGAAGCAAGTGACGCCTTGAAGTTGATCAAAGAGATCGTCAATACGTGGAAGAGGATATCGGTTCTTGATCGTAAGCTTGTTGAGCTCAAAATAGTCAATGCACATTCAGAAGGATCAGTCTTTCTTTTTGACGAATAGAACAGGAGCACCCCAAGGAGATGTTCTAGGGCATATGAATCCTTTATCAAGGAGTTCCTGAAGTTGGCTAGATAGCTCTTGCATCTCTGAGGGTGCTAGGTGATAGGGGGATTTTGCGATAGGAGTTGCGCCATGAATGAGATCGATGCGAAAGTCAACCGAACGAGGAGGAGGAGGACCAGGAAGATCCTCTGGGAAAAATGTCAGGGTAATCACGAACAATGGGAACTTCACTCACGCTCGGACCCTTATCCTTCTTTTCCATAATGTGGGCAAGAAAGGCAAAGTATTCCTTACGCAAGTATTTGTTTGCTTGGATACACGACATAAGCTTGAGACCTTTGGAAGGTTTCTCGCCATAAACGTGTAAGGAATCACCATTAGGAAGAGGAAGACAGATGAACTTTTTGGAACAAACAACTTCAGCATGGACCTGCCTAAGCCAATTCATACCTACTATGATAGCGAAGCTACCCATTTGCATGGTATGAGATCAATGGAAAACTTATGATCATTGAGATTCAAAGAACACTTAGAAAGGACAGAATCGACAGTGACGGACTTTCCGTCTGCGACTTCGACTTCGAACGATTTAGGCAACTTAGAATGTCTACACTTAAGCATTGGTTCGAATTCAATGGATACAAAACTTTTATCCGCACTAGTATCAAGTAGACACGAAGCGTAAACATTGTTAACGAGAAACGTACCCGTGATGACATCGTTGGCGTTTTGAGCTTGTGCGGCAGTGATGACGAAGGCTTGACCAAGAGCTTGATGTTGTTGCTGCTGGTTGTTATTGTTGTTGCATTGCAGGCAGGTCTTGGCGAAGTGGTTGGGATCTCCACATCTGAAGCAGGCACGGTTCATGGTTGCAAGTGGTCGGGTTTGGTTTGCAGTAGGGTTTCGGGGTGTGGTGATGGCTCGGGCTTGGTTGGCGGGGGCTTGCAGAGAACTTCGACATGGCATAGCAAAGTGTCCATACCTATTGCAGCTACTACATAGGCGGTAAGGGGCGTTAACGGGATGGTGGTAGGGACAAATGTTACACTTGGGATGCGGCCCAGTGTATGCCTTTTTGATAGGCTTGGGGTTGGCTAAGGCTAGCTGCTAGGAGGGTTGGGGGTTTGGCGGAGTGACTACCGCGCAGTTCTGGCTTGAAGCCTTCCGCTTCTTGCCTTTGTTGTTGCTCTTTGGTAGCTTGGGTGAGGTAGGTTTGATGAGGGTTTCGGTGGTGGCTTAGTGGGCTTTCCTTGATGAAGCCTTGGTGGAGGCTTCATGAAAGACGTGGTTGTTGTTAAGTCGGGCCGACAGGCGAAAGGTTTCCTCGAGAGTTTTGGGCGAGGTGGCGTCAACAAGGTCCGTAAGGTGAGGAATGAGGCAGCATATGTAATTGGCAATCACCTTTTCAGGTGTGTCGACTTGACTAGGGCAAATCACACTCAGCTACTTGAAACGGGCCGTGAGGCCGGCGTTGTTGTTCCCAACCTGTTTCAGGTTCCAAAACTCGTTTTCGATTCGTTGGCTTTCATGTGGGGGCAGAATTCGTTCTCCATCAGCTCTTTGAGCTCGGTCCATGGGAGGGTGTGTACGACATCATTCTCACGAGCGTTTCGCTCGGAGGTCCACCAATCAAGAACCTTTGGTAGGAAGACTCCAGTCGCGTTGATGGTATGCAGGTGGTCGGGACAACCACTTTGCATGAACGATACTTCAATGGCGTCGAACCCTTGTAGTAACTTGGTGGCGTCCTCCTCGCCGTTGAAAGGTAGGGGTTGTAGGAGCAAAACTGCTTGAAGGTGAACATCGACTTAGGTTCTTCGACTTTGGAGTTGACGAGGCGTGGGGTGAGTCGGCGTTCGGTGAGGGTTGGATCTTGCTAACAGTGTCCGGGATAACCTTTTCCATTTGCTCGGCCATAAACTTCATGAAGTCCTTCTTTGACATTGAGTCGGAGCGGGACTTTGACTTCTTCTTTCACATGACGCTTTGTGAGAAAGACATCTAAAGGGTTGACAATAGAAGAGAGATTAAGGCTTTGATTGTAATGTGTTTTTATAAAAAATCGTTTTCGAGTTATAAGTATCACGTAACACGTATGAATTCATATAGATAGCATAGGCATACAAGCATTCAAAAGCATAAACACGTATGATTGCGTAAGGAGTATAAATTTAGTTGGTTCACGAGGATTATTATTGTTTTTGGTTACGAAAGGCTTGCGAGTTGTGCATCGGGCTAGAAACGAACGAGGTAATAAGTATTAAAACACATAATAATTGAGATAACATAAAAGATAGGCTTAATAAAACATTGGAGTGTTTCGGGTTGAGAAACGTCGACTATTCCAAAGTGAATCGAGATCCTTTCAAATTATAGAAACGTGCTTTGGCCTATAGGTAAAATGATCTCGTCGAAAAGCGATTAACAACAATTTACCCTTCCAGTTACTACACGTCTCTAGCCGATCGAAACTCGAAACTTTGGCGAGATTGAAAATCGAGGAATAGGACTAGTTGACAAGGTGCGTTGTTTCACTCCTAACTTGACAACGTCGTACCCTAAGTGTGGTTGGTACTTACCAAACAAGGAGCGAATTCCGACTCGTTGGTAAGGGTCCACTAGAGTATGAAATGGAAATTTCCATTAAGATGTGGATTTCACTCCTAACTTGATGGTGTAATTTCATGTAAAATCGAACACGCGGATTGAGAGTGATCACCAAAGTCCGGGTTTCACCCCTATTTTGGTGAGATCGTCTTGTTTATAGTATGAGTGTCTTCAAGTCTTCAAGTGTTTAAGTTGTGTAAGTGTCTTAGGAAAGACACATTGCATATATGTTAAGACAAAAAGAATTAGAAAGAAGCAAATAGGAAGAATTAACATTTTAAGCATGAATCAAGAAAGGTCAAGTTGGTCACTTAAACTATAGACTAGGTCGAACATGGCAATTCTACCTAATTCCCTATAGTTGTGGCTCTAATACCAATTTGTCACACCCCAACCGATGGCGGAAACATTGGAGTGAGACGAATGAGATTGCTCGAGACATCATAACAATAAATGTGACAAATTAAATAAACAATTCATTTCATTTCATTCACCAAAATGTCAAGTACAACATAATTCCGATACAACGTAAATTCAAATAAGACAAGTTCAACAAAACATAATAAATAACTTGGCATTCTAAGTGTGTTTCTATGCCATTCCTACTAAGTTCCGTAACATCAACATCCTCAACCTGCAACATATTAAAAAGTATAGTTCAATAAAAGGTATTGGCGAGTACACACGTTTAAATCATAGCATGTGTAATAAAAAGAAACCATTTAAACAAATCCATATGTTAAGCTAGCATACGAGATTAATGTAAACATGGCATGCAAACTACAAGTCAATCATCAAGTGTCACTGGAAAATAGACTCAACTTAACAAGACCACAAGAATACGGGCGGTGCGTTACTGCTTAGCGTTATACATGTTAAGGGGAGGCTCGTATGAAGTTAATGACAATTAGTATCACATAAGAATGTTCCAAGTATACAAATCGGGTATCACATATCTATAGCATGTATGATGGATTGTTTGTGTGATTGCATAAAAATATAAGTGTGATTTAGTGTGTTTTTGATAGATTAACATATTGCACCCAAAAGTGTAAAGCGTAAAAGGGTGTCAAGTGTACTCACAGTTTTGCAAAGTTTAGATCCGTGAGAGTGTTTGGTTGATTAAGGTACGAACATCAAGTTATCCTACACAAGGAAACGTGGGTGTGTGAGTATTGGAATTATAATTGAGTTCAGAAGTTTAGGAGTTTAAAGTATGCAAAAGTATGTATTGTCGAAAGTATTTATCTAGATCTTAACGATCGTTTGGACACTATAATCCCCGTAGGGTGTTTGTGGTTTTATGGGTCATGCCCAATAGAATCGTAATGATGGTTAAGTCTTAGATAAAATAACCTAGTATTAGGACAAGTAACCATACAGTCATTCCCAAAGGTTCGGTTATAGTTATTATTTACATACATATCTTACATATTATATTATCAAGTTTATCATATAATTCATGGATTTCATGGAAGCCATAGAAGTCATGCATGGAGGTAGGAGGATAACCATCCTTAACCTCTTTCGTAAGATTCACCAATGCACAAATTGTCACAAGGACAATTCGGATGGTCATGAATGAAAGAAAAGAAAAATACTTCACTAAACTATGTATCGACCAAGTAAGCAAGCTAGGTGCATGCATCCCGAACATGGCAACGTTTGGGACGTGTCATAGCCTTGTTACTCAATTGAAGTTTTAACATAGCTTAGTGGATAGAAATCATAAAGTGAAGTGGTGGATTGGAAGTTGGATAGCCAAGGCCTCCATGTAATCACACCATTACCAAAACACAAGCTTTGAAAGCTCGGATGGTTCCAACACTTGTGGGTTAAACCCTTAGTAAAACAATAAGTTTAGAGGTATTTTATACCTCTTAATTTGTATGAAACAACTCTAGCTAGCTCATTAATCATGGGTTTATTAGAGGCACAAGTAGCATAAAGTTGTTAAGTGAAAACATGTTTAAGAAATGGTTTACAAGTTTATCTTCAAAACAGAATGTTTGGTCATAAAAAATGGTATGTTCCACCCTGGTTTTCCATGGAAAACCTATGTTAACATCCCTGGAGGCTTAGCAAACATTGTTGAGGAAGATAACATGAAAACTTGAAGTTTTTATAGTTATGAAAAGATAAATATGAGCAGAAAGTTTTTGGACCTAAAATGGTGAGGTTTCACCTTAGTTTGCCCAAGAAAACTTGTGAAAACCTTCCTAGAGGTTATCCAAGTGTTTTATAAGAAGAAACAAGGCTTGAACATCAAAGGAAATGAGTTAGAACTCACTTGCAAACTGAAATGGGACTGTAGAGATTCTGGAAGTTCTGGGAGGTTTTGGAGGCTTGTAAAAGTGAGAAAATGTTGGGGAAAGGTGGGTTTATATAGGGGGAAGATTAGGTTTGGGTTAGGTTAGCATTTAAGGTGATTAGGTGTGCATTTAACTTGGAAACAACTCCCAAACACAAGCATGCAGCTTGCGGCCGCAAGGTGCCATGCTTCTTTTCTTTTCTTTTTTTGTTTTGTTTATTTATTAAACATAATCCAGTTCTTTATTTTCATACTTTTTATAAATTACAAGTATGGGTTGTTTGGAAGCTTAATACCAAGAATAAGGGTGTCACATAACCTTAAAAAGGACTAGTTAGGTTAAGTAAATAACATAAACATGACAAGTTTTTATGATGCCAAAAGCTTATGTATTTCATGATTAAATCACCAATCGTCTTGTTTGATTTGGATTGTGTATGATTTACGACTGCACAACAAGAATTCACGAGCTAAATTGAATTGATCAATCAAGCAACGAATAAGCGTACGTTGATAAGTATAAGCATGCATAAAGATTATGGATTTCGTATTATTGATCAATTTGATTGCAATCAAAGCCTTGGATTTACAATGATACAGAAGTGTGATACGATTACAAGGTTTGGACTTTCCAAAAATGGAACTTCGAAACAAACATACTAAAAACGGAAAGTTACAAAAAGCGAAGCGTTACAAAATCCTTGGTTCTTCGTGGCTCTTTAGTTCTTCGTGGGGAGTTGGGTTTTTCGTGTAGGCGGAAAGGAGAAGTGATTTTCAGATGTTGATGTCTAACTTCACTTTCACCTTTTTCACTTTATCCCTTTACTATTCATCTTCTCCTTCTTTGGGAAGAAACCTCATCTGACCGACTTCTTCATCCTTTTTAGTTGAGTTGTTTGTAATATCTTTAAGGTATCTTCAACAATGTTGGTATATTTTGAAGATAAATCGATTGTATCTTGACCGACCGATGTCTCTTGGATTGGTTATCACCATAGAACAAAGAAAACCCAGTTTACTAGTGTTTTGCTAGTTATTTTTATAAACAATGTGTTGAATAAAAGTAGTGTTGTTCTTGAAAATCATACAAATTGGTTAGAAATGAATGAACAAATACATGTTTGAAAGCTTATTTGTTTATTTATGTGTTTGTTTGAAGTTTGAGATTCAACCAAAATTGTTGGTTTCATGAATGTTGAAATGAAAACAAAACAAACTGGGTATTTTGATTTAAAGTGTTAGAAATAGTTTGATACAACCAATTGGGGCGAAGAACCTAGGAAAAAATGAAGAACCTATTCTTCGTGTTTATTAACTGGCAAAGAACCAGTGTTGACGAAGAACCATTCTTCGTTGATTTCTAACAGGCGAAGAACCAGTATCAACGAAGAACCCATTCTTAGTTGATAAAGGTTCTTCATGACAACAGTTTTATAATAACTCAGTTCTTCGTGGTTGCTTTTCAAAGAATAACTTAAGCCAGTTCTTGGTGTAGATTAGTTTCTCGTGGTACAGCTGTAATCTTGGTTCTTCATGAAGGGGATGCATACATACATAATGTTCACACTGAACAGTTTTGAGTATGCTCTTTAATGTTTTTATGTTTGTTCTCATTCTGGTTGCTTTTGTGTATAGGATGGAACCAAAAGAATAGGACCGCAAGCCCGCAACAAAGAGAACTAACAAGTCGGAAGTTGAGATTATGTCAGAGCTTGCCTATTTAGATCCAGAATACAATGCTATTATGAAGTTTCTACGAAATTCAAGGATAAATTATGCAATCACGCATCCAACTACAGTTTACAAGACGTGGATTAAAGAATTTTGGGATCCGGCAAAGGTTGTTGAAGTAGATGGAAAGGAAATTATCCACGGAAGAGTCAATGGCTTAGACGTGGATGTTTCCGTTGAAGTGATAAACACATTACTAAAACTTGGCGATGATCCAGAAGCTCCATGTTCAATTCCATTTAAGTGTCAACGTGGGTGTCTACTACGAATGAAATGCCCCGGAGATATTCTTTGAGGACAACTAAACAAAGCGTGGTTGCCGCTCCGATACAAGTTCTTCCTACATGTTCTATTCAGTGCTTAAGCAACAGACGAAGTGGTTTTGACATGGCAAATAATGACTTAGTTGGGTTGATGGTAGCTTTGACATTGAACAAACCGTTAGTGTTTCAAAGTATTTTTTTACAAACATGAAGGAAAATCTAAAAAGAACCGCAGTTGGTGGAAGCAAGTTTTGGATGTATCCTCGTTTTCTTCAGATGATCATGAATGTACAACATTCGAATCTTCCAAACAACGAAAACGATGTTCTCAAAATTTGATGTTATGATAGAGCATTCGTTGAAAATTTTTAGAGGTGTGGCAGCTAAACGTTACAAAGAAAGCACACTTCCATGGAAGTTGTTTGGTTTTTTGGATAATGATGCATATGTTGCACCAGAAAACGACAAGTGACACCATGACGATAGCCAATCGGATGATGAAGAACCAACGTCAAAAAGATGATCGAAGATAAGTTTGGTTGACGAAAGCGAAAGGATCAAGGTGATGATGATGACAGTGATGATGAAGGTGGTGATGGTGGTGCGGGTACTACCGGTGGCGACAAGGGTAAACAGCCGGATGAAGAATCAGATTCTGATGACAATCCGCTTGAACCAGGGTATGAACGCTATGTTGATGAGCATGGGGTTAGGCAGATTAGACGGATTCCAACAGATCCAGATGCAGATTATGTTTCATCCGATACAGAGACTGAACGAGCACGCAAAAAGAAAGTTGCGGTTTGTAGAAAGAAAAAGAGTAAGAAGTCGATGGGAACCTTATCAGCATAACCTGCATCCACACAACCAAAAACAATCTCAGAACCAGTTGAAGAAGCTCAGTTTGCCTTCACAACAGAGGAGACTGAAGCTTTAATGACATCTCCCACAACAACCTCTGAACCACTGGCTACAGCTACCACAGCAGCTAAAACACATTCAGTTATAGTGACTCCAGTCCAACCACAACACACTACTTCTTCAGCTCAGCAATCCCGATCCGCAACTCACCAGCGAAGTACATAATGACGTAGTCGTTTATTCTCTGAAATTGAACATGATGAAGAGATGGATTTTCTGTTCTCACAACTGCAAGCTACGGCAACTCAAATCAATAGGCACTCAGATTCATGTCTTCCAATCGGAATACTATTATTAAGCAATAGTTGGAGATAAATTCTTTGAAGGAAATTGTTGGAAAGCAAGCTGCCAAGATTACGCAGTTAAGAGAAGAGAATGAACGATTAAGGGCTGCAAATGCTAAGAGGGCAGCTCAGTTACAACAGATGTGACCAGCTGATAACGCTCGTGGGATTGAGATGAATAGGTTAAAAGAACGTAGTGCAGCTGTACAACGATATACAGAAACACTAGCTACTAAACATTATGACATGAGAGAAAGGTATCATTCTCGGAATACTACACTGGTTGAAGGTTTTAGTAGTATTAAAGACGGTTTTGAGATGAGCAGAAGCGGATGAACATTCTGTGGATTGAAAGATGCAAGGCACAGGATATACAACGCAAACGTGATTACGAGCAGTGAAGACCCTGGTAATCCTGATGCTCCAGCTTCATCCGCACAACCATGGGGTTCTGCTACAACTCTAGTGGTAGTGTCTAGCGAACAACAGATCATGGCTGATCCAGTTAAATCCAGTGGTACTCAAGAGGAACAGGAAAGGCTTGATGTATTAGAGAGTGTTGAAGATATTGGTCTTCATTTAGCCTTGGTTGAAAGCGTTGCTATGAATGTTGGTGAAGGTTCATCCTCAGGTGCTGAGTTTGTGGCGGCACAAAGCAAAGATGTGGGATTACAGGCTTATCATCCTGTAATCGGTGATGAATTAGAGGAAGGAGAATTTGTGTCTGAGCTCTTAAGTGAACAGATTTTGGCTCTGAAGGAAATGAAGGTAGTAGATGATGCTACTATCGATGAAATACCAAATGAGTTATGAATGTTGATGATCTCGAGGAGTTCGTGTTTGAAGGTGAAGCAGAGAAATCTAAGTATGTTCGAGAAGACGGAATGGAGTTTAATCCATTTGATGATGATTGGCTTCAGAATAACATGGATGAGATCGATGAAAGGTTAAAGAGTCGTGTGTGACAAATGGCAAATAATCGGTAATTTCGTACAATTTAATCACTAATTTTTTGCTTTATAATCTCATGCATATTTATCGTAATTTAATTTCATAACTGAGTCGTACACCATTAGGACAAGTAAATATGAGCCTAACATATACTTGTTTCCGTTACGACGCGAAACAAACCAAAACAATGCCCAAAAAGTGTTGGTAGAAAGTGTTGGGCACACTTATTGCGTTGACACTAACTATGTCGGTAAACCCGCTAAAACGAATCAGGACAATAAATAACGGCATGTTAATGCCATTCCTCAGTCCATATACAAATGAAAACACATATTTGAGAACAACAATTACAATAATACATAACTTTCCGGCGTAACGCCTAAATTGCAAAATTGTCCGTTTCGACCAAAAAGGCGACAAATGTCGATTTGTCCGCAGGACTAATCCGGAGGATTCCGGGTGTAAGAATAAGAATAAAACAATGTTAAACATCCTAAAACAATGTGTGAATAGCAAGAATGCACAAAAGACATCGTTTCTGGTCATTCGTCAAACAATGCACAATTCGACCGGAAAGCGGCCGATTGTCGAAACGACGAATATTTTAGTGGCCGATAGCTTCATCTGGGCATCTAGTGAACTAGTTAAGCCTTATTTGGAACTCAAAATCCATCCAACTAACATGATATCACAGAAACACAACTTTAGGAAAAGTTTGACGGCGGAACGTAAAAGTGCCGATATCGATCGAGCGATCGAACGAAGACATTTCGGCCATCCTAACTCGATTGTCTAGCGAACTAGTTGATGAAGTTTGAGCGGAGTAAAGTGCCGTATCGATCGAGCGTCGACGAAACATTCGGATCTAATCGTCGTATATTCGTCTAGCGAACTAGTCATGCATACTTTTGGATCGGAAATGCACTAAGTAGACGCATATTAATTGCGGTGGTCGAAAACAAAAGCTTCCGGTACTAAATACATAGTTTCGTTTATTAGCGATTATTACGACGATGAGCGATCTAGCGACATATCCGTCATCCGAAACTTATATTGGAGAATCATGTGGATTAAATACCATGTAAATACACCCTAAACTCAAATCTTCTGCTTAAAATGCTAGATGATTAGCCCTAATCACCATACTTATCATAATTACCAAAATATCTAGAATTTCACCATGTGATAAAAAATTAAATTACACTTTACCCCCCCCTCTTTAGACGGTCACAAGTGGGCCCCATGCCCACTTGATTTGGTTGAAAATTTAAGATCTTAAGTATGGTGTCTTGGATGTTTGATGGACTTGAAAGATGGACATGATTATATATGATAATTCCTCATATCTTATCATTTTCACAACCAAAAATTTGCAACACTTTTCCCTCACTCTCTCTCTCTATATATATCCACGGCTCCACCACCATCACCATACACCACCACTTAGCCACCACAAACCACCATTTTTCATACACTTTGAAGCTTAATCAAGACACCTAAAGAAGCTAGTAAGGATGGAGATCATTAGGGCTTCCTAAAGAGCTTCATTTTCTTCCATAATCATCAAGAAACTTGTGCACTCTTTGTAAGCTAAACTCCTCCATAATCTAGCTTATTTTTATGCTTAGATTATTAGGGTATAAGTTGATCATCTTGAAAATCAAGAAAAGATAAATCAAAAACCCTAACATACAACATAATAATAACACTAAATATTGTTTATTTTGTGTTGATTATATGTTTATATGATTGTTAGTTAGGATGTTGAAGTTGTTTATATTGAAAGTATGATATAAAAGTGGGATGATCTTATGTGATTTAGTATAAAAATGAAGATTTAAACATGATTAGGTTTAAATCTAAACAAGATCATCAACTACATCATCCATGAAAAATACTACAATTTAAAGATACTTTATGCATATAAATGATTTTATAAGAAGTAAACACTTGTATTTAAGTTGTAATAACCTTAAAAGTGTGTAGTAATCAAGGGGTTAAATGCATGAACTTGATTAAAAAAACATGCTAAAATAGTGATTTGAAATGGTTAATAAATATTAAAAACCCACTTGATTTACTAGGATTTTAAACCATAAAAAGTCATGGATGATGATAGTTTGATTATGTAAAATAAATATTGATGGATTATTGATGATGATTATGAGCTTAAACACCTTTTAAATACATTTTTGAAACGTTGAAAACACCATAGTTTAGGGGAAACTATGGCGAAATTTTCTAAAAATCTAATCACGATTAAAACATGATTAGTGGGACTAAACGCGATTAGTAACTTAAATCGTCATTAAGTAAGCTCTAATGACAAGTGTTATCCCTAAATGGCCAAGTGTTTAACAAAGTTATAAATATATATTTATAAGTAGGACTAAATACTTTGACAAAAATATATTTCTACTTGGAAAATAATACAGTATTTTATACCTTTGTTACCAATAAATTGTATGTATACATATGTGTATTGTATGTGTATGTATTAGAAACTTAGGGTATTCACAATAAAAATACCCCACCATATACAAAATACAAACACTTAATCAATACACTAAGTGTTGGTGACATAACAAATATATTCTTGAAAAGCGTCGAAACAATAAATCGGACAATCGAAACAATGCAAACAATAGGCGAATGTTCAAGGTTACACCGTCGCGTCGACGACCAACGGGTGAACGCCGGCGCGAAAGGTCATTACGACAACGGGCGATTCTCGACGAAATGAACATATAATACACGACGCCGACGACGAGTCTAAATATATATTTAGACGTTCAACATATATATATGTTATCGAAATAAAAATCCGGAAAGCTAAAAATCTAGAGAGTTAGAAAATTATAAGTAAATACTTATACGAAAAATGGGCTTTTAATAAATAAATGTGGGCTAGACCCAAATTGTAAAAGTCTTGGACAAGGCCTAATTCCATAGTATTTATGGACAAGGCCCAAAACTAATAAAAGCTCAAAAAGATATAAATATAATGGGCTAGGCCCAAAGACATAAAAACATGGGCTAGGCCCAAGGACATAAAATACATGGGCTAGGCCCAATGACATAAAAACATGGGTTAGGCTCAAAGACATAAATTACATGAGCTAGGCCCAATGACAAGAAAACATGGGCTAGGCCCAAAGGCATAGATGACATGGGCTAGGCCCAATGACATGTAAAGGGCAAAGCCCAGTTCACACATGATTTGAAAACAATAATATATATATATATGTATATATATATATATGTATATATATAAATTTTTATAGAAAATATATATAACAATATTAATCAAACAAATAAACTACCAACACTATGATAACATTATAAGTTGTTCAATCATAACAAAGAAATACATAACAAGAATCCAAGATGAACAACGAGTACAAGGTCCATTGAGACCTAGGTGTCTAATGAAACCTATACGCATGTAGGTTACATATGTTGCGGACACCGATCAATAAATAGTACGACTTAACGGAACGCAAAAACTGTGAGTTCATGTCCCTCCTTTCAATTATTTCAAGTTTTGTTTTAAACTATCGAGTGGAAATACATGTCATGTCAAAACAGTATGTTAGCTTTGGGTTAGTAAATAACAGATCACTATGCGTAAGTAGGATGATAACAAAAGTAACCATTAATCACTTAGTGACCAAGGTGCAATAGAAGTAGATCTATTGAGTTTGAGACCCGCTCCACCTGGTTGGTATACCCTTCGGAGTGCTTTTGTGATCCCAATGATGTCAAAGTAGTCTCGGTTTGGTTACTTACTTATGGCACAAGTATGTCAGGGTGCTCGCGACACATTAATAGATCCTTAAATAACTCATTGATGCTAATAACATACTTGGATTTCAATACAGGTTTTCAAGGATGACATTTTAATAGGAAAACATTAAACTACATGAACTCGCCAACTTTATGTTAACTTTTTATAATTAGATGTATTTCAGGACGCAAGACTTGAGCTGGTGATGGGATCCAGGTATGGGATTTGTCAAGACAACGATGCACACTTTTTGGAGGGTTTGCCTTTTATATCCCAACTTCATATGGGTATATAAGGTCAAAGCTTCGTTATGAAATTGTGATGAAAACAACATCTTATTTTGGAACAATGTGTTTTAAACTATGTTTGTAAGTGGTAATCTGAAACAGATAACAATGTGAATTTCACTTTTGTAAGCTATAAATGTGTAATGAAACTTAGTAATGGCATGACATCGTTGTTATTTAATATTGTTACTAAATTGGATGCAATGATTACCTAATAGTCACACACTTGCGCTTCCGCTACGACCGGGGTGTGACATTTGGTATCAAAGCTCTGATAGTAGTGAATCGGGGAAAAACTTTTTACTAAAAGTTTGGTCTACAATCACCAGGGGCTCACACATGAAAACAAAGTTTAAAACATGATAGAAATGTTTTGGAATTATAACAAGATAACAAAAAGGTTTTCATTGTGTCACGATAACACAAGGATCTATCACACGAGCTCAACTATAAGTAATGAGTAGAGTCAATACATGGTTAGTCAATAATGGATAGACATAAAACAGTAAGATTACATGGAAAACAAAAAAGAACAAGTCGTGCATGAGAATTGGAGGTTAATATAAAATATATCATAAATTACTAACATGTATATATATGTATTGTACGGATTATTTGCCAGGACTATGTCTCCTCATCGAGCTATGAAGAAGAACCAGAGGAGTACGTATCCAACGATGGATATGACCCCGCTGCTGAGGCCCTACTCTTAGGGGATGGAGCCGAACACGGAGACTTTGAGGACTTTCAGCCACATGCCCTGATCGACCCTATGGAGGTAGATGTACCCCCTGCAGACGATGTGTTTGCCGCCCAGCAGCCACCGCATGATATTATCGTGTATGGCCATCCAGAGGCGAGCAGGCTATTGTACATTTGGTCGTGCCTCTTGCTGTAGTCCCTCCAATGATTGATCTAGACACGATGACGACGATATACCCGTGTTCCACATTGAGCACATGGAGGACGACCTTGGCGATGGCGAGGTCTTTGATGATATCACTATACTCGATATTCCACCCCCTGATATCCCAGTTGTTGACATCTTGTCATCCACCGATGCTGCTCCGAGTGAGCATGAGGCAGATGATGCCTCATCTGCCGCCCCAGGCACACCTGTATCTATGTATTCACCTCCTGCGGCCTCACCAGCTCGCGCTAGTTCATTCCCAGTGAGTGTCCCAACCCCTGGACCCACTCACTATACTAGACCTGCCCGTTACTACTCACTGAGTGGCACTCCACGTGCCCCAGAGCAGCCGCCACAATATTTCTCTGAGAGGTCCACGTACCACCCTATTAACAACCCAGCTGTAGCCAGACCCTCTCATATGGCAGGACCTTCTTTTCTGATATAGTACCCCCCATGTATGCCTCACGTCCCACACCACCTCCAGCATGCATGTTTACTCCGACACCTCCACCGGGCATGAGCACTTCTGACCCTTATCATCCCTCACACTTCCTCCAATTCCTGTGGAGGAGAGAGTGACTTCACATGATCTACAGCTCTCTCTGATCTTCCGAAGGATCTGGGAGTTAGAGACTCAACGTATGCTCACACCACTACCAGAGCGATACCCCCACCACCGTCACACCGATACCACCCCTACCGTCATACCCACCACCACACTACCCTGTCACCACCACCGACCCCACCTTTTTACTGCCCATTCCACCACTCGCCATGCCCATCCGAGGCATGAGTGCAGGAGCTAGAGTAGTTTCAGACAGATGCTACTAGGCGCATTTTTAGCCTCGAAGAGGAGATGGCCTACCATCGTAGTTTGTTTCCACGATCACCATTTCCACCACCCCTCCACCCCAGTAGCATGTTGTGAATATCTTTTGGGGATCAGTTGTACTTTTGTTGTTTTGGCTCATGAAGACTCAACCTTGAAGATCCTAGCTTTTGGAAGACAACTTATTGACGTGAAGAAGCAATGTTGGAGAAAATTATACTTTTGTAATGTAAAAACTTGTATTGACTAGGGTTGTGTACCCCTAAGTCCTTTTTGGCTCTTCGCGAACAAATTGTAACAAGTTGTCATTGTATAAAAGTGTATTTTCTTTATGTAACATTGTATTTCTTTTATGTTATGGTTGATTATGTCATGTTGTGGTGACATTATGATTGATGCATTGTGTCGTGGTGATACTATGATTTATATCTTATGATGTGGCGACTATGTATGCGATGAGCTATGTGTATGATGACGACGGGTGTACGTATGGCGTTTGCATATATTCATTTATTTATTTATCATGTACCGATCATATTTTAAAAAAATGATAATAATAATAAAAAAAAATAAATAAATAGTAATAATACATGAAATTATTATTCGACTAATGGTGAGCGACATGTTGTATTAGAAGACGATGCCGCCCCGCAGGAGAAGTTCAAACAATAACACCCTAGCAACAACACAAGAAGAGTTGAATGAACGTATATCCCAAGCCATTGCACAGTACGAGGCTAAGCGCTCTGAGCATACCGAGTTCGACAGGAGTAAATCCCCGAACTGGTAATACACGGTTACTCATAAAACCGCAATACACTCTCGTCCATCTTATTCGTGCTATATACTCATGCTTAAATGGTGTATCCAATGATTTCAGGTTGCACATATAAGCAGTTTCTTAACTGCAAACCTCTGAACTTCGATGGTACCGGAGGCGCTGTAGCCTTCGTACGTTGGACTGAGAAGACAGATTCAGTCATCCGAATGAGTAAGTGCCCGGCTGAACTAAGAGTCACCTATGTTACTGGACTCTTTGTGAATGGAGCTCTGTCATGGTGGAACCTTCAGGTCCAAACCAAGGGCGATGATGCTGCATACGCCCTGACCTGGGAGGAACTTAAGGAGATGATGAAGAAGAAGTATTGTTCAAGATCGGAAATTCAAAAGTTGGAGACAGAATTTTGGAATCTGAAAATGATGGGTTCAGACATTGCTGGGTATACGCAGCGGTTCCATGATTTATCCCGAGTGGTGCCATATCTAGTGGAGCCTGAATTTAAATGTGTTGAGAGGTACATTTGGGGACTTGCCCCGAGATTTTGAGTTTGGTCACCTCTTCAAAACCCACAAAGATTGGTGAAGCAATTGAACTAGCTGTTAGCCTGACCGAGGAGGCTGTACGTAAGGGGAGGTTGCCTAAGTATGGTGGAAATAAGAAAGAATCTACTGAGGAGACCACTGATTCCAACAAACGGAAATTTTCTCATTTCAAGAAAGGCTCTCATGGTAACCACAACAATAATAAGAGACAAGCCGCGAGAGAAGTCAAGGAAACCAAAGCTATGTTACCACAACAACAAACACTGCAGTTAAGAAGTCTTACACTGGGGACGCACCGAACTATCCCAAATGTCATTTCCACCACCATGGGGAATGTCGAGGCCCCAAGTGCGGAAAATGTGGAAAATTTGGACATCGCACAGATGTGTGCCGAACCAATACTGGAGAGCAAGGTTGCTTTGGATGCGGAGACAAAGGACATTTCAAGAAAGATTGTCCTAAAGCAAATCAAGCACGGGGAAGAGCATTTGTAATTGGAGCTAAGGATGCTCGCCAAGATCCAAACATGGTCACCGGTACGTTCCTTATCAATGATCACTTTGTATATATTCTTTTTGATACCGGGGCAGATTTCAGTTTTATTTCTAAAGAGTTTAGAGATATACTTGGGTAACGTCGAGTAAATTAAATGTTCCCTACTCGATTGAGCTAGCTAACGGGATATTAGTAGAGTCGAAAGAAATAATAAAGAAATGTACGTTAGAATTGGGTGAACGAAAGTTTGATGTAGATCTATTACCAGTTCAATTGGGTAGTTTTGATGTTGTTATTGGGATGGATTGGCTATCTAATAATCGAGCCGAGATTATATGTCATGAGAAAATCATTCGCATCCCCTTACCCGACGGAGAACACTTGATAATTCACGATGAGAAGCATGACACCCCTCTACGAATCATAAACTGCAAGAAGGCGCATAAATGTTTAAGGAAAGGATGCATCGCTTTTCTTCCCCACGTGGTGGATAAGAAGGCCGAGGAGCGCACGATTGAAAACATACCAGTAGTGAGGGAATATCCCGAGGTCTTTCCAGAAGACTTGCCAGGGCTACCTCCTCAGAGACAAGTCGAATTCCGTATTGATCTAGTGCCAGGAGCTGCACCTGTGGCAAAAGCTCCATATCAACTAGCGCCCTCGGAGATGCAGGAATTATCTACGCAGTTGCAAGAGCTACTCGACAAAGGTTTCATAAGATCGAGTTTCTCGCCTTGGGGAGCTCGGTGCTATTTGTGAAAAAGAAGGACGGAACCTTTCACATGTGCATCGACTACCGGGTGTTAACCAAGTTAACTATCAAGAACCGGTACCCATTACCAAGAATCGATGATCTATTCGATCAGTTGCAAGGGTCGAGTTTTTACTGAAGACTGATTTAAGATCCGGGTATCATCAGTTAAGAATCCAAGAGGAAAGCATTCCTAAGACAACGTTTCGAACTCGCTATGGTCATTACGAGTTCCTTGTTATGCCCTTTGGCCTGACGAACGCCCCTGCAATATTCATGGATTTGATGAACCGAGTATCTAAGCCATACCTTGACATATTCGTGATCGTTTTTATAGATGACATACTAATATACTCACGGACTGAGAAAGAGCACGGGAAACACCGGGGAGAACCATTTTGGAATTGCTGAAGAAGGAGCAACTATCTGCCAAGTTCTCAAAATGCGAAATTTGGAATCGCGAAACACAATTTCTTGGCCATGTGGTGAACGAGAACGGAATACATGTTGACCCTTCAAAGATCGAGGCTATAAAGAACTGGACCACGCCAAGAACTCCCACAGAAATACGATAATTCATAGGATCATCGGGATATTACAGGAGATTTATTGAGAACTTCTCCAAGGTTGCTCAGCCGCTAACCTCGCTTACCCAGAAGGATAGAAAGTTTGATTAGGGAGAAAAGCAAGAATCAGCATTTCAAGTATTGAAAGAGAAACTATGCAAAGTACCAATACTATCCCTCCTGGACGGTACCGATGACTTTGCGGTGTACTGTGATGCATCGCATCAAGGCTTGGGTTGCGTGTTATTGCAACGAGAAAAAGTCCGCGTCACGACAGTTAAAAGTCCATGAAAGGAATTATACCATGCATGACCTGGAGCTAGGTGCCGTGGTATTTGCCTTGAAGGTCTGGCGTCATTATCTATATGGCACTAAGTGTACCATATTCACAGACCATAAAAGTCTTCAACATATATTCAACAAAAAAGAACTGAATATGCGCCAGCGGCGTTGGGTGGAACTGTTGAATGATTATGACTGTGAGATCAAGTATCACCCGGGAAAAGCAAATGTTGTAGCAGATGCTTTGAGTAGAAAAGAACGAGTCAAAACATTACGGGTGCTAGCTTTAGAAATGACGATCCAGATAAACTTCACTACTCGAGTGCGTGAAGCACAACAAGAAGCATTGAAACCAGAAAACATTCCAGCGGAATCATTAAAGGGAATGGAAAAATAATTGGAACCGAACAAGGATGGAACTCTATATTTCATGGGAAGGATCTGGATTTCCTATTATGGTGAGTTGCGAGACTTGGTGTTGGATGAAGCACACAAGCCCAAGTACTCGATACACCCAGGAGCGGACAAAATGTACCAGGATCTGAGAGAATATTATTGGTGGCCTAATCTCAAGGGAGATATTGCAACCTATGTTGGGAAATGCTTAACTTGTGCAAAGGTCAAGGCCGAATACCAAAAGCCATCCGGGTTATTACAACAACCGGAGATCCCGGTATGGAAGTGGGAACAGATATCAATGGATTTCATTAAAAAATTATCCCCGGACCTCTCGAGGTCATGACATGATCTGGGTTATCATTGATCGGTTAACCAAATCAGCTCACTACCTACCCATCCGTGAGAAAGACAGTACAGAAAAGCTAGCTGAACTATACCTAAAGGAAATTGTGGCATGTCATGGTGTGCCAATCTCGATAATCTCTGATAGAGATGGTCGCTTTGTGTCACGGATCTGGCAATCATTTCAAATTTCGTTTGGTTCTCGCTTGGATTTAAGCACAACCTTTCACCCGCAGACCGATGGTCAAAGCAAGCAAACCATCTAGACATTAGAAGACATGCTTCGGGCCTGTGTGATGGATTTGGGCGGAAACTGGGATACCCATTTACCGTTGGTAGAGTTTTCCTACAATAACAGTTATCACACCAGTATCAAGGCCGCTCCTTTCGAAGCACTATTGGACAAGTGCTGATCGCCATTATGTTGGGCGGAAGTCGATGAAAGACAACTCATTGGTCCGAACTAGTAAAAGAGACCACATACAAGATATTCAAGATCCATGAGCGTATCAAAACGGCCCGAGATAGACAAAAGAGCTACGCAGATCAAGATGCAAACCATTATCCTTCGAGGTGGGAGACAAAGTATTGTTAAAGGTCTCACCTTGGAAAGGCGTAGCTAGATTCGGCAAGCGGGGAAAGCTCAACCCGAGATATATCGGACCTTTCAAAATTCTGGCAAAGATTGGTACATTGGCCTATAAGTTAAAACTGCCAGAGGAACTCAATAACGTGCACGACACATTTCATGTGTCTAATCTAAAGAAAAGTCCGACTAATGACACAGTTTTCATTCCAGCAGATGAGATTCATGTTGATGACAAGTTACAATTCACCGAAGAACCAGTTGAAGTCAAGGACTGGAAGGTCCAAAAGACAAAAGAAACCAAATCAAACTTGTGAAGATTCGCTGGAATTCGCGTCATGGTCCCGAGTATACGTGGGATCGTGAAGATCAAATCAAGTCAAAATACCCCACCTGTTCGAGAAGACTCCTTCAGTGGATCCCTCAAGCTGAATTTCGGGATGAAATTCTTTTTAACAGGGGGAACATGTAACAAATGGTAACTAACCGGTAATTCCGTACAATTTAATCACTAATTTTTGCTTTATAATCTCATGCATATTTATCGTAATTTAATATCATAACTGAGTCGTACGTCATTAGGACAAGTAAATCTGATCCTAACATATACTGGTTTCTGTTATGACGCGAAACAAACCAAAACAATGCCCTAAAAGTGTTGGTAGAAAGTGTTGGGCGCACTAATTGTGGTGACACTAAGTGTGTCGGTAAACCCACTAAAAGGAATCAGGACAAGAAATAACGACATGTTATTGCCATGCCTGAGTCCATATACAAATGAAAACACATATTTGAGAACAACAATTACAATAATACATAACTTTCCGGTGTAACGCCTAAATTGCAAATTGTCCGTTTCGACCAAAAAGGCGACAAATGTCGATTTGTCTGCAAGATTAATTCGGAGGATTCCGGAAAGAATAAAACAATGTTAAACATCCTAAAACAATGTGAGAATAGCAATAATGCACAAAAGACATTGTTTCCGGTCATTCGTCAAACAATGCACAATTCGACCAGAAAGCGGCCGATTGTCGAAACGACGAATATTTTAGTGGCCGATAGCCTCATCCGGGCATCTAGTGAACTAGTTAAGCCCTATTTGTAACTCGGAATCCATTCACTTACATGAAGTCATGGAAACACAACTTTCAGAAAAGTTCGACGGCGGAACGTAAAAGTGCCGATATCGATCGAGCGATCGAACGAAAGACATTCGGCCATCCTAACTCGTCGTATATTCATCTAGCGAACTAGTCATGCATATTTTTGGATTGGAAATGCACTAAGTAGACGCCATATTAATTGTGGTGGTCGAAAACAAAAGCTTCCGGTACTAAATAAATAGTTTCGTTTATTAGCGATTATTACGACGATGAGCGATCTAGCGACGTATCCGTCATCCGAAACTTATATTGGAGAATCATGTGGATTAAATACCATGTAAATACACCATAAACTCAAGTCTTATGCTTAAGATGCTAGATGATTAGCCCTAATCACCATACTTATCATAATTACCAAAATATCTAGAATTTTACCATGAGATAAAAAATTAAATTACACTTTACCCCCCCCCCTCATTTTGACGGTCACAAGTGGGCCCCATGCCTAATTGATTTGGTTGAAAATTTAAGATCTTAAGTATGGTGTCTTGGATGTTTGATGGACTTGAAAGATGGACATGATTATATATGATAATTCCTCATATCTTATCATTTTCACAACCAAAAAAATTGCAACACTTTTCCCTTACTCTCTCTCTCTATATCCACGGCTCCACCACAATCACCATACACCACCACTTAGCCACCACAAACCACCATTTTTCATACACGTTGAAGCTTAATCAAGCCCCTAAAGAAGCTAGTAAGGATGGAGATCATTAGGGCTTCCTAAAGAGCTTCATTTTCTTCCATAATCATCAAGAAACTTGTGCACTCTTTGTAAGCTAAACTCCTCCATAATCTAGCTTATTTTTATGCTTAGATTATTAGTGTACATGTTGATCATCTTGAAAATCAAGAAAAGATAAATCAAAAACCCTAACATACAATATAATAATAACACTAAATATTGTTTATTTTGTGTTGGTTAAATGTTTATATGATTGTTAGTTAGGATGTTGAAGTTGTTTATGTTAAAGTATGATATAAAGTGGGATGATCTTATGTGATTTAGTATAAAAATGAAGATTTAAACATGATAAGGTTTAAATCTAAACAAGATCATCAACGACAACATCCATGAAAAATACTACAACTTAAAGATAATTTTTATGCATATAAATGATTTTATATATTTCTACTTGGAAAATATATATTTCTACTTCGAAAATAATACAAGTATTTTTATACCTTTGTTACCAATAAATTGTATGTATACATATGTGTATTGTATGTGTATGTATTAGAAACTTAGGGTATTCACAATAAAAATACCCCACCATATACAAAATACAAACACTTAATCAATACACTAAGTGTTGGTGACATAACAAATATATTCTTGAAAAGCGTCGAAACAATAAATCGGACAATTGAAACAATGCAAACAATAGGCGAACGTTCAAGGTTACACCGTCGCGTCGACGACCAACGGGTGAACGCCGGCGCGAAAGGTCATTATGACAACGGGCGATTCTCGACGAAAACGAACATATAATAAACGAGCCACGACGAGTCTAAATATATATATTTAGACGTTCAACATATATATATGTTATCGAAATCAAAATCGGAAAGTTAAAATATAGAAAGTTAGAAAATTATAAGTAAATACTTATAAGAAAATGGGCTTTTAATAAATAAATGTGGGCTAGGCCCAAATGTAAAAGTCTTGGACAAGGCCCAATTCCGTAGTATTTATGGACAAGGCCCAAAACTAATAAAAGCTCAAAAGATATAAATAACATGGGCTAGGCCCAAAGACATAAAAACATGGGATAGGCCCAAGGACATAAAATACATGGGCTAGGCCCAATGACATAAAATACATGGGCTAGGCCCAATGACATAAAAACATGGGCTAGGCTCAAAGACATAAATTACATGAGCTAGGCCCAATGACATAGAAAACATTGGCTAGGCCCAATGATAAGAAAACATGGGCTAGGCCCAAAGGCATAGATGACATGGGCTAGGCCCAATGACATGTAAAGGGCAAAGCCCAGTTCACACATGATTTGAAAACAATTAATATATATAATATATATATATATATATATAAAGAAATATATATAACAATATTAATCAACAAATAAACTACCAACACTATGATAACATTATAAGTTGTTCAATCATAACAAAGAAATACATAACAAGAATTCAAGATGAACAACGAGTAAAGGTCCATTGAGACCTAGTTGTCTAATGAAACCAATACGCATGTAGGTTACATACGTTGCGGACACTGATCGATAAATAGTATGACTAAACGGAATGCAAAAACTGTGATTTCATGTCCCTCCTTTCAATTATTTCAAGTTTTGTTTTAAATATCGAGGGGAAATACATGTCATGTCAAAACAGTATGTTAGCTAGGGTGTTAGTAGATAATAGATCATTGTGCGTAAGTAGGATGATAACAATAGTAACCATTAATCACTTAGTTACCAAGGTGCAAAAGAAGTAGATCTATTGAGTTTGAGACCCAGTCCACTCCTGGTTGGTATACCCTTCGGAGTGCTTTTGTGATCCCAATGATGTCAAAGTAGTCTCGGTTTGGTTACTTACTTATGGCACAAGTATGTCAGGGTGCTCGCGACACACTGATAGATCCTTAAATAACTCATTGATGCTAAAAACATACTTGGATTTCAATACAGGTTTTCAAGGATGACAATTTGATACGAAAACATTAAACTACATGAACTCGCCAACTTTATGTTGACTTTTTAAATTAGATGTATTTCAGGACGCAAGACTTGAGCTGGTGATGGGATCCAGGGTAGGGATTTGTCAAGACAACGATGCACACTTTTGGAGGGTTTGCCTTTTATATCCCAACTTCGTATGGGTATATAGAGGTCAAAGCTTCGTTATGAAATTGTGATGAAAACAATATCTTATTTTGGAACAATGTGTTTTAAACTATGTTTGTAAGTGGTAATCTGAAACAGATAACAATGTGAATTTCACTTTTGTAAGCTATAAATGTGTAATGAAACTTAGTAATGGCATGACATCGTTGTTATTTAGTACTGTTTACTAAATTGGATGCAATGATTACCTAATATCACACACTTGCGCTTCCGCTACGACCGGGGTGTGACATCGTGATAATCTGATGTTCCTTCCGACACTTTTGAAGAATGGGGAAAGCAGTTTTTGGCAAAGACTCTAAAGCCTGCTCTTCGTCCAGTTCAGGTTTGATTATATGAAGTATGAGAAAGATCGTCCTCAGGGAAGAATTCTCAGCTGGATGTTCGTGAAGGAATTGTCACTGCATGGCGGTGAAGCGCGAACATGGATCCAGTACTTCAAGTCGCTCCTTAGCATTCTTTTATGATGGTGCAGCTTTAGCGCTGTTGAACGTGATCAACCGATCAAACTTTGAAGTGGTGTGACACTATTTGCTCGGAAGCTAAGGATGGAACGTCGAAAGAGTTGGAAGGACGAAGTTGTAAGGCCACAGTTTCCAATGCATGAGCAGATCAAGACACGCTAGATCCAGACACCGAACATCGCACGTTACAAGCTCGTATACAAGTCGGTGAAGGTTATGGACAAAATTCGCTCATGCCGATGAAGCAAGAATTTCTTGGAAACATGGTGTTGTGTGTTATGACCTCAACACATTGAAGCTGTTATCGTCTTCAAGAATAACAAGAAGATTTCGTATGCTTGATCCAAGGTGGATCGTTAACATGTCCGCTGGTGACATCAAGACGCTCTTTCAACACGACATCTTCTATCGAAGACAAGGACGCTCATCAAGCTTTGTTATTCCAACGCGTTGCTTGTTTTTGTTATTATCGAGGGATTCATGCTAGAAGCTCATGGTCCGAAGCAGGGAAGTAGAAATGAAGACCGAAGACCAAGAAACAGTCAAGGGGGATTTGTTGATGCACTTTTGTGTCTGTCGCTTTATTCTTAGTTGTGTCTATAATTGTACGGTCTTTGTTTATTGCGTCTGTAAAGTTTTAATAGTGTCGACCAAATCAAGATATCCTCCTATCTTGATTCAGTATGACATTTAGTTTGTTTGCGTTATAAAACAGTTGCTTGTGTGCATACGTTATGTTTTTGTTTTCTCTTTGCTGTTATGTTGTTTGTGTCATCTGCTGTCTGTTTGAAGCCTACCCACGAAGAACCTACTTCTTTGTGGGAGTAACACATTCACGAAGAACCCTTCTACGTGTTGCCTTTAGTTGTTCGTAGGATAGCCACGAAGAACACCTTCTTCGTGGGCCTATTGTGCTTCGTGGCCCATTAATCTTCTTCTAGGGTTACTGGGTGTTGGGCCTATATAAACATGCATTCACTTCACAGTTTTAACAAGAGAGCACAAGAGAGTGAGAGAACACCCTGAGTCTGTAGGAACATTGTGTGTATCTGTTTGTACTAGCTCTCTTTAGTTAATCAAGATAGTGAATCTTTGGTTACGTTGTGTTTGTGTTACTTTGCTTTGGTTTGCATACTTAGGTGGATTCCGCACTCGTTTGTGTGTTAGACAACAAGGAAGTAGGTTATCTTGATCCTCCAAGTGGACCTACAGAATTCATGATTTCCTCAACTTAAGTGATCCTAGAAGATTAGGATACGCATTCACGATCTGGTAAGAATCTAGATTTTAGTTATGGTTTCTTATGATTATAATTTTTATTGTTTGAAATCGGGTAAAATCTAATTTCATCGAAGTCGATATGTAAATTTCCCAATGTTGCCAAATGCAAGTTCTGCATCTCAATTTCTCTCAATCGCCAATTTCACAAACTTCTTCATATTCAACACTCGAGTTTCATGGTCAGTGGTGAATTTGTGGTGTAATTTAATTTGCAGTGTTATCAGACATGTGGCTTTGAATCTCGAGTAGTACTCAGAAACTTGTTAAGCATCAGTCCTTTATATATATATTATATATATATATATATATATAGAGAGAGAGAGAGAGAGAGACGAGGGTTTAAATGAGAATGCTAAATATCGCGAAAACCGTGAGAACGAATGGAAAAAACCACTAGAACTTGATCAAAAACAAGTGAAATTCAAAATTTCTTTTTACACCTGTTATTATTATTGGAATACAATTCTATAAATTTAATTTACACATTTAAATTTACGTGAATTCGGAAATAAAGAAAATTTACACATGTGTAAGTTTGCCATTTACACATGTGTAAATTTGTTTATTTACACGTGTGTAAAAAAATCTAGTAAGAGTGATTTTGAGAGTAGAAATGAATTATTTGATGTTGTAATTTCTTTTCTTTTTTTGATATTGTAATTTCTTTTTTTTTATTTTGATGTTGTATTTTAATTAAAATGATGATTGTTTTAAAAAAATGGTTTTGATTGGTTTTCTCATTCGTTCTCACGGTTCTCGCAATATTTAGCGTTCTAACCCTCCCCTATATATATATATATGTATATTATATATATGTATATATATTATGTAATATATATTTAGTAGAGACTTCAAGTGAGAAGAAAAATTTTGTAAGAATAAAAAGAATAACTTTTAAACCAATAGAAATTCTCCATTTACGTCATTTGATGTGTGTATTTAATATTATGAAAAAGGCATATAGGTAAATTTATAATTGTCATTAATTAGCTAATTAATTAAACTTGTAACTCATTTTTTAATATACTTTATCAAGATAAAATAATTTACGGTGAAGGACAATTTTCGACATGTGTAGGATAAATTAGTATGTGTAGGATAAAGTTTGAATGTGTAGGGTAAATTTACATGTGTGTAGGGTAAATTCAGTAAGTATAAGATATATGTAGGATAAATTTTGAAATGTGTAGGATAAAATGTTTTTGTTCTATTAATGAGAGATAAAATAATTAATAAGAGGAGTTATAAACTATTTAATGTTTTATAATTATGCCATTTTTTCTTTTTATTCTCACATTAAATTTCTTCTCAAATGAACCTTCCCCTATATTGTTCTTTTCTTGAAATTAATTCATGATTTCATGTTTATTATGGAAAAATACTCTTGATCTCATGTTGATGATAATATTGAAAATTTAGGTTGCAACTAGTCATGGACCAGTTGATTTTAGGGTTAAAGGAGTAGGTTTGGTGTTGATTTTTGGGGTTTCATTTTCTGTTAGGTTGTGCAAAGTATTATCAGTGAGCTTGAATTGCAAGGGGCGCCTCTGAGGAGCGCTTCCAGGGTTTCATCGCTGGCTACGTGTTGTGGACCATGGTTGCTCCCTATATGGATTCAGTTGTAAATTTAGATGCTTTTGGTTTGTGTTTAATTGAGGTTGCATGATGTTAACCCTTGGTGTTATATGTTATTCATATCTAATCAATTTGAAAGATTTTCGAGAAGGGGAAGGGACGGGTGAGGTGGGTAAAACTGACAGTCCTATATCATACTCACATTTTCATGCAGCTACACTTCTTCAGTTCTTCATGAACTTGTCTAGTAGTAATATGAAGAATAAATTCTGATCATTTAAAACGTATCTTTCCCTTGCTTTTAACTTTTTAACATACATGGTTTTTATAAGGTTCAATTTCTGTAATGTTCTGATGTAGGTCAACATGAAGTTCTTGCCTCTGGCCCAATTGAGGACTTGAAAAGTTCTTGCCTCTGGCCCAATTGAGGACTTGATAGCACACCAGAGCATCCGTATTTATCCCTAAAATCATTTCTTATACATCACTCATTTAAGCCCTGTTAGTGCCATTGTTCTTGTATTTGAATAATATTAAAAATTTTGTTTATCAGATACCTTATATCGGTATCATCACTTCTTGCAGCTTTGGATGAAAGCACTCAACTCACTTCTGGTGATCTTGCCAAAGAACAAACTGATAGATCACAATTGAAGAAAATGTGAGCTCATCAGATGAAAATCTACAAATGCACCCGTGTACCCATCATTAATTTGAAAATCTTATCATGTCGTCATTTTTTATATTATCAACACTGACCAGCTGTTTCTATTAATATTATGTGCTTCAGAGGTGCTAACAAAGGAGAATATCGTGGAACCCATGAAGGACATTAGGAGAGCTCTTTTAGAAGCAGATGTATGTGAAAACTTGGAATATTCTTTATGATGCATTTGTATTTTATGTATGCAATAATACACTTCATATTTATTTAAGTTTCTAATTCTGGTTGGCAGGTTAGCCTTCCTGTAAAACCACCAACTGAAAACTTTGCGATGGTTCAACCCATATAAATGTTTTAGGTGTGAGTCTATATGTATATGCAGAAACAATTTTATATATGTATATGCAGAAACAATCTTGTACTAGGGTTAAGATATTAGTAACCACTCACTCTACATATGATCTACGTGAGCTCATTTCCTACTCGTAAATCAGAAATGTTTTAGGTGCGCGTCTATTCTATTCAAAGAAAGACGTCGGGCCGAAACTTTCAGGGAGCATTGGATTCAATGATAAAACAAATACTAGTATTTTATCATATCGTTATGCTGTTTGGTACACCTCTTCCAGTAACCCCAGGTTCTGAAGTTGGTATGAGCAGCTCATAAGGTGGAACACCGGCACCACATCTGTTCCTAAGCCTTGGATCAACATTCCTCCTATGTATCTCATTTTCAATTCTTTTAACATTCACCGAAAAGCTGTAGAATGCATCAATAATATCAGGTTCACCTGGCCACCTAGTGTATGCATCCTTAATCTCCCCAAGATACTCCTCGTGTGAGTGTGCTGAGTTAATATCAATTACGGCCATGTATTTTGTTGAATCAAATAAACTAGGCAAGGATGCAAGGGAATAGCCCTGTGGATCAGCCATGAAACTTGCATGCTCATGCTCATGTGGTTGGGGTATAAGTTTT